>WAAG01000170.1:144624-181697 GCA_013390105.1 Tichodroma muraria
ATTTTCATGATATAAATGTTTTCCGGGCGGCTGTTATCATGAAAAGTTTGTTTTGTCTTGTTTTGTTTCAGTTTTTAGTTCCATAGCGAGTAAAAGATGCTCCAATCTCTAGAAGAATTGAAGAAAGACTATTCTAGAATTGAAAAAACTGACTGAAAGTTTCTAAATGTAATTTCTGTATGTTGTTAATGAGAGTGAGAGAAATTTTGGTAATAGAGGAAGAATGTTTGAAAGGTTTCATTCTAATTCTAAGAGTTTGTTGGTTGTTTTTTTCTTCTCCTTCTTTCCTTTTTGTATTAGTTAATAAAAGTCTGTCCTTTTCAAGTTTAAACCTGCTTTGCTCTTGATTACAAAATTTCTTTTTCTTTTGGCAACCCAAATTGATAGTTTTTTTCCTGTCTGGTTCACAATGAAACCACGACACAAGGGAAAATCAGCTTTAAGAAAATCCAGCTAAAAATCTTGAGGGTAATAGAACGAGAAGCAGCCTGTACAGCTTCTACAGAATAAAGCCTGCCAGACAAATTTAATTGCTTTATTTGTTCTTTGATAGAGTTACAGAGACAGTGGATGAAAGGAACATAGAGGAGGTCCTATTTTCTGGATTTTAGGACAGCATCTGTATCTCACAAAATCTTAATTGTAAAATTAATTCAAAAAGACTTGGGAAGGGGTAAGCACAGCACTGGAATTGAGAAATGGCTGCAGGACTGTAAACAAATGATAATGATAAACGGCATTGTATTGAGCTGAGGGGAGGTCATTTTGAACAAATTCATTAGTGGCCTGGAACGAGTATTAAAGAGCACGCCAGCCAAATCTGATGATTGCATTAAAGCTCGATTCTGTCTGACGGATACAAGGCTGCTGTAAGGTGAAGAGGACACATCCAGCACCAGGATCCTGCTCCTAGATCTTTGGCAGGCAGTTCTGGCATGCTCCAGCCACAGCTGCCTGTCATCCATCGCCCTGGCCCCCGACCACCAAGCACTGCACATCTCCTCCCCTCGCTGGCCACCCTGAAATAAACAGATCTTTCTAATGCCTGAGAGCCAAACGAGACGTGTGGCAGCAACGCAGCCCTTGGCACATGTCAGGAATGCAGGAGTTCACTGACAAGAAGAAGGCTGAGACCTCCCATTCAAGCACAGCCAAGAAAAAAAAATCCCACCACTAAAAATAACAGAAATGCTTTAAATCCCATCAAGTTGTGTTTTCATGATCTGCCTTATACAGCTTAAAAAACTGTAGGGTTATGGATTAACGTCCCTGATAAATCCATTTAGGACAAGACACTTCCTCTGCATGAACTTACTACATTCCAGTCTTTGTGACAGGGGAGGAGAAAATTAAAGAAACAAACAAAAACTCCAAACCCAAAACAACCCATATGACAAAAAAAAAAAAAATCCTGACCAAACAACTTCTTGAAAAATTTTGAATGAAATTTTTAACAAAAGAATTTGGTAACACAGATTTTTAAAGGATGAAATAGATAATTTACTCTTTTTAAGTACAGCTGCTGCTTTTCAGCTTTGTTTTTTTCGGTGTAGCACTACACTTCGAGTTTTATCAATAAACTACAGGAAAAGATAAAGAATACGCAGGTAGAACAGCAGTTTTGGCTCCCTTCTGCAGTTTTCATGCCAGAACTAAAACGTATTTTTCTCAAATAACAGAACCTATCCATCATTTTTATTATCAGCCAGGATGCAGATCCAAGTTTCATCACTTTGTAAGTTAGAAAAACTCTCATTAGCATCTGTGTGTGTAGGGAGCCCATAAGAACACCTCATTAACTCATTAAAGAGGATTCTCACAGAGATTAGCTTCGTCAATCCTTCATTTAGCTACCAATCCATTCATGTGATGCTATTAAGCCCCTCATAAACAGCCAAGTACTTAGTAATACACCGTAGGAGCTCAGGTTTGAGCCCTACATTGGTGCACACTGCCACTGTATTTGTGCTGCACCACTATGAAAATCACTGCAACTCCAAAGGATCATTTATTTCCAACTGACGAGCTGAAGCCAACATGTTCTACTAAGATGGGACACAGTTACAGTACCCAAACCCCATGATTCCAAACCATTCTTAAACAAACCTTGCTCCACATCACACATTTGATGACATGACAAGAAACATGCACAGGCAAAAGAAAGGGTAAAAGTAATACAGTGCAAAGCTCACTGCCTGAACAGGGAAGCAGTCAGTGAGGAATCTCCATTCTTGACTTAGGTTTTTCTTCTTTTCCTTCCCTTTAACCCCTCTTCTGTGCATCACTGCTGTCACACCATCTGCAATCTATTTTCAATAAGCCACCTCTGCATAAACAGTACATCTGCCTCTGCCAGGGGAGGCTCCCTCTCTGTTCTGGAACAGGCTTCCAGCACTGCTTTGGCTCACTACAGTCACGATGATGACAGAGAGGCAAAAGCTGCCACTTCCACGTATCAGACAGGTATTGTGTTGGTAAACAGTAATTGTCATCCAGATGGCCCCACAGCAGCTTCATTTTGCAGTGGCCTTCAGATGTCACAGTGACAACTGCTCATGTAAGAACATGAACATGAGTCCTTCAACTCCTGCCAAAGCATCTCCATTCCCTTACACTGCAGTCAGTGCTGCTTCCACACAGGGAGGTGTCAGAGGATTTCAGCCCATCTAAATTCATAACATTAATACAGATGCACAATTTTATTTTCAAGCTGAATAATTCAAAGAACATTAATTCACTCCCATCTGCTTAAACAAAATAGAATTTTAAGATCCTAATTAGCTGGTATGTCCATAGTATCCTTTTTACCAAGAGCATTGGGTTGGTTTTGGCTGTGGCTGTGCATAAAAGGCCCCACAACTCTTTACTGCAACTCACTTGGTATCATCCCACAAACATTCAGCTCAGACCTAGCAACTGTGTCACATCCAATCCACTTTGGAAAACATAAAATAATCTCTGTTACTGGACGATAAACATGGCAGCTTGCAGCATGTGCAGGGGAGGCCCAGCTGCCTGCCTGATCTCAGGCAGCTGCCTGGGACTGAAGCTGTGTAGTAAGTGGCTTTCCAGATTTCAGGAACTCAGACAAAAGATGCTATTAATGGCACTTGGGGCTGGAGGGGGGAAATCCTTGAATGTAAAGTTTCAAGTCACTGCACACTGACAAAGAGGAGTAAACAACAAGAAAAACTTGCCCACAGTAAAGGATTTTGTGAAAGGGAACTCCACAGCTTGATAGTATCACAAGCACCCTAGGAATCTGGAGAATGAGATCGGAGAAACTGAAGTTAAAAACTGCACACTGCACGGTTCATTTTCCTGTAATTCCTTTTATTCATTGCTATAATCAACTTGACATGCAAAGCTGTTCCTAATTTACTGACAGTTTTTCAGCTGACATCTAGTTCTCAAGGTATTTTTTTTTTTTTAAACTTAAATAGCTAATTATTCATTGCCTTAAACCAGGATATATAACAATGTCAGGAAATCATCTGTTCAAGTTATATCAAAAAGCCTTTAGGGATTAGTTCATCTCTTTTGTATGCTGCAGAAAATACTCACTTGTAAACAATTAAATCATCATTTGAAATCTGTCAACACTTTTAGCATCTCTGAATGCAGCCTGAAAAACCATATAAACAAGTAACTTATTGTTGCATCTAGAACCCAGGGCTGAAACATTTTCCTCCATAGTATCTTATTTGGTGGAGGCTGAAGGCTGAATTTACAGGCTCTATGTAAAACCTGTAATGAAACATCTAAATAAATGCAATAGCTGCTTAAGGAGACCACAGTTACACTAGTCTCATGTTATGCTGAGAGCAGAAGACATGCCACAAGGACATCAACATATATTGGCACAAAGGTATTTGACCTCCATGCAACAGAATCATGGCTGGCAGAAAAAAAGCATGTAAATTTAGGCATAAAGGCTCAGCCTTTGGCTTGAATCTACAGTGACCAAACCTCAGAGCAGCCTGGTTCAAGACACAAAGCTCCTGCATAACACACATTAGAAGAGACTGAGGGACATCTCTGGAGCAGAAGCATTTAAAAGTGGTTTTAGATTCCTATTTGAAATTAGTCTATTTCCTTTTGGTCTCCTACTGCCTCCTTGACTGCATTTTTAAGGGCTGTAGCTTTGTGGAATACAAAACACAACATAAGCAGAACATTCCATAGGAAGAAGCTCCTTTCTAAGTCTGTCTTGGGCTGAGCACTGTATCAGGAAGTTACTGAGCCTGGACAGTTCTCGTTTGCACATCTCCTTACAGCTGTGCAGCTGCAGCCTGAGAGCTTCATCACCACGCCTGAAAGAGAGCAGTAGTATTCCACTACCCACAGTGTTCCCTAGTTTTGAAAATTTGCCTGGGAAATGTATATTTCACCAATACACTGGACACTCAAGATCTTCATTGCAGAGTTATCCCCATGCTCAAGGATTTAACTCTCTGTTCTATTTCTTTGAATCAAAAACCTGAAAAAGTATTGAGATGAAAGGCAAACTTGCTATTACTGCTTCACCACTAATTCTGTGATTTCGTGGCTTTAGTACCTTGAAAAATGTTTTGGCTAATTCATTTGAATCACTGCAGCCATATCCTTTTTATGATAAAATTGCTGACCCAGTCAAGAGAACAAAACAAAAATTATCTTCCTTATGGAATGAAAGCCATGTCCTGGTGAAACTACAACTTCCTTTCCGTAAGCGGAAGAAAACACACAGCATTCATAAAAACACACAGACAAAGGGGATGCAGTCAGCACATCATTGTTCCAGAGAGGAACTCCTCCATGGCCAAGAAATATGCTGAGATGGGATCACGGAGGCACAGAGCCCTCACCTCTCTAGCACTCAGGGTGCCTTCGGCCACAAAAACAGGCCATGGGAACTTTCTGCCAGTAAGCCAGCGTGCCCAGATCTGTGACAGTGAGTTACTATGGTGGAAATTAAAAATATGACAAGACAGGAATGACTTTTACAGATTTCAAGGGTATTTCCCAAAGTCTTGAATCCTCAACTGCACAGAAAAACTCACCTAGAAGTAAAGGCAGAATGGTTGAAGCCAGCTCATCCCAAATGCCCAGAGGAGAGGTTTGGGTTTATCGTTTGTTTCTTTATGATTGCTTGGTTTGTGGGTTTTGTTTGTTTGCTTATTTGATTTTTAACTAAAACTGAGGAGTACATACTACAGTTTCTGACATGGTCCCTTCAAGTAAATCAACATGGAAACTAAACTAGTGGGAAGCTGGAGGCAGGTTCTCACCCAAGCATAAGGAAAAGCTTCCTACTTGCTGGAACAAACCAGAACTGAGAAGAGTGCAGACTGATCATCCAGGCTTAGTAAAAAAAAAAAAAAAAACCAAAAAAAACCCCCAAAAACAAACCTACAAGAAATTGCTACATGTACAACATCTCTTTTCTCGAAGAGATAAAGAGATACCATCACTGATCTAAAGCGTAAATAAACACTGTTGCCCTGTCAGAGGCAGATAATTTACTGAACATTACATTGCTAATGGCAATATTATACAAGACACAAGTGTTTCAGACAAAAAAAATAAAAATCTGAAGAAGGTATTTCTCATTCTAACTGTTCTGCAACTGACAGGTGACTGCTGGGCTGCAGATAGGAAATTCAGTTTTATCTAAGAGGAAACACACCTCAGCTCATTCTTTTGGTAGTTTCCGAGAGCAACAGCTCCTTTAAGCAAAGTCAATGCATATCAAACACCTCTCAAACTACAAATAACATGATTCCTTTATTTGAAAAAATGCAGGTTTTCCTCATTATCTCCCTCCTAGAGTAATTATATTTTTAGAGAGGTAACAAAATTATCTATCTATATTTGCAAAAAATACAAAATTTCCACAGCAAAATCTGTCAATGTAATCAACAGTGTTCAGTTCCTTTTTTTTTAAACAGTCTACTAATTAACCTTTAGAAGAAAACATTTAATTTATTTGTACTACTTTGACTGAAAATAAAGTGAAAATTTCAGGGGAAATTAACCATAAGTCTACTTTAATATGAGCTAACACTGCTCCTCCCCTGTCATGCATGTATGTTTGAGCTGACACTGCTCATGCCTATCACATACTATATCTGTATGATATCAGAATTTGACTTTAGGGATATTTTTAATTTGAATTAAAAAAGAGCAAGTCACCACATCTGTCTTTGGAAAGGGTATAAGGGGTAGGTTTGTAAAGAAAGGATCACCAAAATAGCAATCACTGGTTTTTTAAACTGATGTCTGTGAAAGCAACCAAACACATTCTCTCCATTCATTCATTCATTTATTCCTTAATGGCCAGGAGAAAGCCAGTCTCTCTGAAGCAGAGCTCATTCTATCTTGAAGACAAGGCTTTCTCAGCAAGCAAGAAATACCATTGTTCTAAGCTAAGCAGAAACTCAATTAATTCACAGCCCTTCTGATCTCTTTTAATGGACTGAAGGTTAAGAAACTTCATGACCTTCTTCAACATGTGCTAATCAGGATCTTTAAATAGTAATGGATGGGCCTTATCCTCAAGTCTGCTAAAAAAGACAGCTCATTTCCGAAAAAGGAAGCAAGGAAATGAGCCTCTGAATCTTTGATTGCTAGCTGAGGAAGAGTAATACACAGAGCCTTAAAAAGGAGGAATTACAATGCTGAAGTGAGGTAACTCAGAGTACTGCAATTAAGAGCTCAAACCTGCAGACAGCCCTCAGGAGGAGAGGAGCAGAGGCCAGGGTGGTCTGGCTCACATCAATCCCGGCCATTTTTTTCTGGAAGTAATGAAAGATCCAGATGAGAAGATCACTGATGAAGACATAAAAATACCATAAAGTAAGGTTTGAAACATGTAATTAATAAGTACTTCACTGCAATAGAGAGGAAGCATTACTTTCCATGAACACTGGTACTCATTCATTCAAACACTGACGTGGCTCAGCACTACCCCAATACACCCAAAATGCCTCTTTACCATTAAGAGGTTTCAATCCTTTACTCTGTTTATATTCACAGATATGCAAGTCTCTATTTCTCTGCAGTAAGTGACCATTAAAAGTGTCCACACCCTTCTCACCAGGAGACACACTGCAACGTTTTTTTGACCAATGCTCTCACAAAACTTCAGACAGACTGGATTATTTTCGTTCCTATTCTGCATCACAACAGCTGTGAAAACCTGTCTCTGAATTTACCAGACCAAGCCCCTTATGCCTTCAATAACTTAATGCTGTAAGAAATACTTAAGCCTAAATTTCTCATAAAAAATTAAAAATGAAATTTTAAGAGACCTCTATATTCAGTAACATAAGTTGATCACCTACTTAGGAGGCAAAAAAGTCTATTTTCTAAAATGCTTAACACTTTATAAATTCATTTAACTACTCCGTAACTTTGTTTTTTGTACTAATTTCTCCAAAATCATCTTTCTTACTGCATGGGATGTAAAAGCAGTTAGAATGCTCTTTCCTTTCACATGTACATTCTGGGAATTAAACAATGTCATATAAATCAGACTTTTACTGAACAGGGAAATTATTATATCACTTTACACCAATCTACCACAAACTAATTCCTTCCAATTTAAAGCCAAGTATGCCAGCTGATGGTGTCTAAGGATAAGAAAAAGTATCAGGCAATGGATAAACTCTGATGGCAATTCAAGAACAGGTCTTGAAGGCAAATCCTTTTGTCCTGCGCCATCAGTCCTTGGTTAGGGCAAGGCAGAGAGCTCTGAGAATGCAAACACCCGCTGCACTGGCATCCTGTAACATCCGCACCAGGGCTCTAACTTCGTTATTTCCCCGAGGAGCAGCAATTTTCTTTGTGCAGCAGCGAGGCAGTGTGTCTTTCCAAGGGTGCCCTGCAGTCAAGTTTTACACTTTGGTGAAAGGAGGCCCTTGAGTGTGGCTGCCAGCAGGCACCCAGAGCTCCGGCAGCGTCCCAGGGACGCGGGGCGCAGACAGGGCTGCCCGCGCCTGTGACGCCGGGGGACACTTAACACCTGGGATTATTACAGAGGGAGGCAGCCAAATTAAATGAATAATGATTATGAGGTTTTAAAAGCAGTTATGAATATTACAGGGCCTTGCTTTTCTTTCCCTTGGACAAAAAATTACTTAACTGAACCCCAAAGAAAGCCGGGACTGACTCCTGAAACCAGCAGTTACCCAGGAGAGCCAACCCTCAAAACACAGCTGAGACAGGGCTAACCTGAGACACCAGAGACATTGTCTCTGTTTACACACCATTTTGTCTTTAGTTCTTGCAAAATACTAGCCAAGAATTTTCACTTGTCACTACGTGAAATAATGGAGGTATTTATTTTTAATTTTTAGGAGGCTACCAACAGTTTTAGTGTAACCATAACATTTTGAATAGTATTTTCCATGTTCTTTGTAATGGATACACAGACACTAACAGTCAAGGCCATTGAAATTCACAATATGAAGCAGACCCACGTACAAGGTACACCAGATCTAACATTTTGTGTCACAGTATATTTAAATGTTTCTGAGCTGACACCAGACACTGCTTAAATTCTATGCAGATAATGGGTTGACAGTAGCACCTACAGCTCAACTCTGGGCAACTCCTGCATCAAGAACAACTTGCAAAGAGCAGTGGAAGGTAACTAGACATGTTCAGGGCAGGAGTGGAAGCAATCTGCACTAATGCAGGAGCATGGGGGAGGAGAGCCATTCTGCACTGCTCTGCTCCCAAAGGAGCCAAACGCAAGGCCAGTCTAGTCAGCGACCAAGAGTTACCCCATCCTGCTTGGTCTAGTGCTTAAAAATATAAAAAAGTGCAAAACAAATCAGTGGTGTTAGGCAAGCAACCTAATTTACAAGTCTTCTTTACCGTGAGGTGTGAAAATCAGTACAAGCAGAAGTATGAAGTATGCCATCACAGATTATTCTGAAAGTGATAAAAAGATCTCCAGCTAAAAAGAAGCAAAGCCCTCCTACACCTTAATACGTAATGCAAAAGCTCTTTACTTAGCTTCATACAATAAATAACAGAGCTAAATTGATCACTCAGACTACCAAATAACATGTTCTTATTCATATCCTCCCAACAACAGCCAACAGCTGGTAGCTAGTGGTACCTCTTGTCCCAGATGATCTGGCACACCATGGCCACTTTAACCATGAAGCCAGCTCAGGGTCATACAGATGGTCCTTAAAATATTCTATACACTGTCATTGAAAATTGTGGCCAAGAGCAACTTGAATTGTGTAGCTTACAAAAATCACAACAACAGCCCACCCACTTATCAGTAAATAACAAGGATAAGCAACTTATTAATAACTTAAACCAACCTACAAAGAGTGCTTAGCAGGAGAGGACTTGTTTGGAATTTCTGCAGGGTATATTTAAGTATTTCTGCCTGACATAGCTTTTATTTCAGGGAGGTAACGCAGTACAGCTCACTGAACTTAATTTATGCTCACTATGCAAACCACAGCCAGCTGTGAATTTAGTAAAATCCTTATTGCAATAACCATATCACTTCAAGCATGAAAGTCGTAGTTCCACTTTCAGGCTTAGTCAGCTGACTTAAGAAAAAGGAGGGGAGGGTTAAGATAATAGTGCTAATAGTGTTTAGGTGATCAAGTTGAAAACATGAGGAACTGAGTAGCTCCTACAAAGCAGATCTGCTCCTCCTTGCAGTTGTCCCCAGCAGAATCTCCTGTGGAAGAGCCCTTCCTGGGGCTCTGACCCCAGCCAGGCTGGGACACCAGGCCTGGAAACCCAGAGAAACATGACTGGGTTTTGGTAAAGATAAATGATGCATGCACACATACAAAATGAACTGCTGACCTTGTTCAAACTCTTGGACACACCCTTCCATCACCATTTTAGAGCTGTCCAGCAGCTCCAGTTTTCCATTCATTTGGCAAATAACTGAATTTTTCAGAATTGCTGAGACTACCTTCAATGGCTAAAGGTAGTACTGTCTGTGGATAACATGAAGATAGATATGTCCTCTTTGATGAAAAGAAAACATGGATCCAGACAAACAAGGGCAGATTCAGGCAGCCAAGAGATGAGGTCCTGATTTTTTTACTGTAAATCTGCCACCAAGCCTTTGTGATACCTTGGGCATACCTTTCGTTTCCTCATCAGCTGTGGCAGCATACTCATACACATTCACAAGGCACTACACTTGAACTGAGGTCAGGAATCTTTATACCAGATCATCTTACAGATTTCCAGCATCGCTACTGAATCATTAAAAACCAAAGATCAGGGACAAAAACTCTCTAACTAATTAAAGTTAGGAAGTGCTATGTTTAATGACACCGGTGGGCGGCATGGGAGTCACCTGCGAAAGGCGTCACCGTGCCGTACAAGGTTCTTTGCCTTCCGTTTATTTCCCAAAATCTTACATACAACACATATGCATAACCCTGGCACCTCCCATCTCTACTGTAGTAAAATGAGGTTAGAAGTCCTTCACGCATGCTCAGTTCTTCTCTTGAAACTGTGTCAGTGGTCCCAAATCGGGTCAGTGGTCCTGAAGATGAAGTCAGGAAAAGTCGTCATCAGGTCTTTGTCTCTGGCACGATCTAAGGTCCCCTACTTCACAACTGATTGCCAGAAAGTCCAGGTGCTGGGCATTGTTCTACTGGTTTCAATATGATTCCACTTCACTTGCTCCACTTCCTTCTACATATAAGCTCATAATGGCAAATATAACAATTAGCTCTAGCTTAAGCATCTAATAGTCATTAACTTATCATTTGTGTATCTAACTTCAATATGGATTGCTTCTAACCCTCAACTAAAATCTTAACTCTTAAAATCATGATACACTATCAAGCGGATTACTCTAACCTGACCCAATTTAAAGCAATTTGATGGGAAAAAAGCCCTCAGACATTTCAAATTCGTACTGCAGCCCGACCTCAGCAAAATATCATGGGGGTACCTCCTTTGCCTGAGGGCTCTCACCCTCGCAGAGTTCAAATGCCTAGCACAAAAACAGGTATGACAGCATTTCAAAAACAGCTGCAACCCCATTTCCTTGTCAAGTTGCAATCCGTAGTTTGCAACAGAGCAACTGAAATGACAAAAATTACTTTTGTGATAACCTCTGCATTCATCTTCTTATTTAAAATCATGTAATATAAATTTACCCTAAAGGGATGACACCTGAAATGAATATAATCACAACTCCTCATTGGCCTATTAAATCAAAACTGTAGGGAGATAAAAGTTAACAATAAAAAATTAACTTAATTCCAACCTAAAGTTGGGTAGAAATTTCACTGTATTAATTGAAGTCAGTTTGCAGCCAGCCCCTGCTCTCTGCCTTAGTAAACTGCAGCCTATTGAAACACATTTCATTGTGGAAACGAACCAAGCTCTAACACTGCTGCCTCTCAGACAGGTAAGCAGCCCCAGCTCTCTGCAGCTGAAATCTACTCCAGGGTGCCTTGGGCCTATGCTCTCATTGCCTTCCTTCCTCCAACACTGGCCCCTATCCCAAACCCAAACTACATACATCAGGCATCCAGATGCATGGGAGCATTTCCTGAGTAAACATGCAATACATTAGACTTTGTTGCTGTTGTTTAAATGCTGTATTTGTAGAATGGAGCAATAAAACTTCTTGCAGGTAATGCTGGCAGGCTACTAAGTGGGAAATTGTATGTGAGAAACAAGGGCATCCCAACATGATGTAAGTAGGAAGCAATGGTGATCCCAACGAAGGGAACTGTCCCACTGAAGGACACACAGTTGAGGTTTCCTAAAGGAGCCAACTTCACCCAAAACTAATGGCACCTGTACCCTTAAGAGTCAAGCACTCTTCAAAATTACAACTGTTAACAAATATTCAACTGGGACTTAACTAAAAAGTGGCAAATGCCCTCTGGATGGTGCCAGAGATCTGCACTCTATTGAAGTTCTTGAAAATTGTGGGTAGTTGCATCCATGATGAAGTGGGTTCCAGATATGTATCCCAAAAATCCCAAAGCTCAGCCTGGGAGCAGTCTTCACTTTAAATGATGTATCTTGACCGCCTAGCATCACATTTCAACAGAAAATCAATTGGAGACAGTAGATGAGTGAGAGAAAAAAATAAAATACACTATTTGCTTCTCACATGTGATGTTGGTTCAACCCTGTCAACAAAAACAGCCAAGATGCTCCTAATTGTGTCTATGTAACCACTAACCTTTAAAATAAAAGGTCACTTCCTTTCAGAACACTCACAATTCCTGAAAAATAATGTTCTATCAACAGAGGACACATCATCACAACACACATATATGTAATGCCACAGGAATCATCATCAGCAAATTGTTTTCAGCACTACACAAACTATACAGATTATCTGAGCAATTAATTATGCAAAGCTGTGAGGTGCTGAATGCACACCATGGATGATGTTCTGATCTGGCCAACTTCAGCCTCTACAGGAATGTAAACTAGCCCTCAGCAAAACCCAACACACAGAGCAACTCTGCTCATGTTAACAGGAGTAGGAGACATGTCTACAGCACCCTGGCTGTGCTCAGCCCTGGCCTCACTGCAGCACACATCAGTACAACAATAACAACTTTCTTAGAACAGTGTAGGCCAGTACAATGACATATGTTAAATATAGCCACGAGAGAGCTGGGAGCAGAAATCCATGAATAACTGTATTGATTGCAGTAAAGAAAACCTGGACATATTTGGAGTGGAGACATTTCCTGATGAAATTCTTTCCATTTGGTAAAAACACAGACATTGTCTTACACCTTTCCACACACTAAAATAGTAAAACAAAACTCCAGACACTACTGTTAAGAGTTCAAGTATCTGCACAACTATTGTTGCAGACAGGGACAGAAAATGGATATTCCAGCACAAAGGAAATCTAATGCTTTGAAATTAACCATAATTCTTAATATCAAACGGAAGCTGGAAAATTTGAATTTAGTTCCATGAAAATTCTAGATAAAATTTCTCAAATGTTTTCCATGCTTTCACTTTAGGAGATTTAAAAAACAGAATTTACTCTAATGCCCACATTATCCCACATGTATAGTCATTACCAGGTACCGTATGTTCAGACTATATTGCAAGTGATGGGCTAGAACAAGACAACAATGCTAGGAGGGTGGCAGAGCAGTAGTGTCTTTTCTCGTCTCTAGTTCTTTAAAATCTTACACTGAGCTTTCACACATGAAAGTGCATTTTCCAATGTTAGCTGCTCTGTTAATGAATAAATAAAAAGTCAGATATTCTACACTAACTGTGCAATCTGTATGTGAAATTCCTCAAGACTCTGGCTGAGAGACAGACTAAGGTTGATTTTACTACCCCTGAAAACTCTGGCAGTTACTTTATGCAAGTATTACCGGTTTCAAGAATTCGTTCTATTGCCAACAAACATTAGGAAACTACCCAAGAGACAACTCTGCTGCTCTGAAAGGCAGAAGGAGCACTTTTGAGAGTCACATCTCGGGGTCCATGGCAGTAACTTGCCTGGCACGTTATCCCTTAACACTCCTAACTTTGTGTGCTGCTAGTCCTCAGCTACAAAAGATGACAGGAGCTAGCACTGGGTGGCTCCACAACTGGGCCAATTCGTGCCATTTTGTGGCCACCACACAGCACTCAGAGCAAACAGGAACTGGCTCAGCCATGGCCCAGCCTGGGGCACAGTGTGCCACGAGCACTCAGCAAAGCTGGGCTGAGGCTCCTCACAGAAACCCCAAAGAGGAAGCACCGCAGCAGAGAGAGTACAGCGCACGCAGCTGGGACTCACAGGGGGAAGATAAAAACTGAAACCAAGAGTGGTTAGGTGAGGAACAGTGGTAACAGCCAGGGAAAGGGAGGAAGAGGTAAAGATAGTAAGTTTAAAAGTGGGAAGCTGAGAAAGATTTTTACAGGAACCACAGATGGAAGCTCATCTTCTGGAGCATCTACCTGTCTGCAGGGGCTGGCAGAACATAGTGAAGCACCCAATGCATCATCTCCATCACAGGCACTTCAGCAAAAATAAAATCTTTCTTTTCCTGGAAGCTTAAGTTCTGCCCTGAAACATAATCCTCTGCTTTTCTGCTCGTCTCCTTCCATCAATAATTTCAAGCGCTAGGAACCCGCAGTCCTTGCTGTACCCACCACAGTTTTCATTAACAATAGCCCTGCTACCTCATCCAAAAGATCAGAATTTCAAAATCTGCATTGTGGGATATACCTAAACTCCCTTTAAAAAAAAAAAACCCTACAAACACATAATGAGCATGCAATAACCTACATTGCTGCTGTGTTTATCAAACTTCCTCAGGGAATCCTCTGCATAACATTTAGAATCCCTTTGCACAAGACTCTCAGCCATGCATGAATTAGATTTGCAGTGAAAAACTGTATGAGAAACCCATCCTTTTCTCAACAGGCAGGTGAAACAGCAATATTCTAGCACAGAATAGCTCCCCTATACCAAATAAAACTCTTGCCTTGTCATTTACTCACATTTAAGTGTTCATCTTTCTGCTACCTAAGCAGCAGCATGGAAGGCTTCTGTCACACTATCCTGTACTGTGTGAAACAGATTTTAAGCAGGTAAGCAATGTTGAAAGTATTTCCAACCAACACAGTAAGGAGCAAGAGTAGTACATCCTAATTTGGGGCTTGGGATCATCACCTTACACACAAGCCTTCTGCAACTGAGAAATCAGCACCAACACAATTATAGCTCACACCAACTCATTACTATAAGACAGAAAGTGCTTGCAGTGACCAAAGTACATGTGCAAGGGAGTACAAATGAAACCTGCAGGTGTGCAGGACATACAACCTGTTCACTTCAGATGAGACTGGCGAAAATAAATACACAGATGAAGACAGAGGCTACTCACATTGTTACCAAAGCCCAGTTAATTTATTTTTTCATCCATTATGCCTAGAACGTTTGAGCAGAAAAAAGCAAATCTATTTATTTTTCCAAAGCTTTTGTTCTCTCTGCTCACACACATGCACGTGAGACAGTGTTTAATGCCTGCTCTTCCCTGGAAGCACGTGTTCCAAGGAGCGCCCTGCCTGAGCAGAGCTGCTGAGGGATGTGATGCTCAGCTGCCCTGAGCCTGCGGGGCGGGTGTCCTGCTGCTGGAACTCCTGGGAGCAGCAGCACTGGTGTCACCGAGAGCCCACTGGCACAGCCTGCCCAAGGCAGGGGCACACAGGTGGAATTCTGATGGGCTCCCCACCACTCCCCTGCACTGCTGGGTTTGCCATGTACGATTTTAACAGGGCTGGCTGCTTTTGAGGCACTGCCAATGAGCCAATACTTATAACTGTGATATTACAAGATGACTGAAGTGTCACATCCCAAGCAGTGCCTGCAAAGACAGTCCAAAGGCAGATCAGGCCACAGCGTCCAGAGATCCCAGAGAGGGAAAAGCTGTGCAGCTCCAGCACACAAACACATCTGACAGGATCTTGAAATAAAGCCTAATACAAGTTTCTCCCTGACAGAGTCCACACCAGGCCTCTAGCTCTCCAGAGAAACAAAACAGGCATTTTTGTATGGAAACATCCTGCTCCTTTGCCTCCTGAAGACTTTGAAATCACACACACTTATTAGTATTCCATGCAGGCGTGTGAACCTTTGCACTTGGATGTTGAAGGAAAAATTTATCCTTGACATAAAAATCAATCACATTAACAGTGCAACTTTCCAAACTCCTGCAGGTTCACTCCAAAGAGAGCACTAATTCTTTTTTTAACTTTGAATGAGTCAGATAAAGTGTCTACTCAGGGCTTTGTTTGCAGGAATTAAATATTTATGTGAGATCCCTGAGAATTTTATGTAACAGCATTTAGCAGAAAATTAATGTTCCCAGCCAATTTTTATTTGAATTTTTATTCAATAGCACAGTATTTTCTTAAGGTATTGTATTGTAGCAACTGTTCCAGAGCTCCCAAATTTGTTCTCTTCCAAACTAGGAAAATTTGGCAAATTGATCAGAACTTATGAGGTATTTAAAACAAAAGGATGAATGGCAGTGGGAAAAGTTTGACATTTGATGAATCAGAAAGCCAAAGGAAGAACATCTTAGCAGAAAATGTTAAAAAAAAAAGTAATTTATTCCTCACAGAGTAATAAGCCTCTGAGATAAAATTCAATTTTTAAAAGGTTTACCTCCCTGCAGTTCATGGATTGTTTTAACTACCATAGTTAGGAAACTGTGGCATTTTGTTGCCAACGTGACATTTCTGAAAGCAGCAAACAGCAACATGTACCAAACCATGTCTGTAAATCAATCTGCTGAATTTCCTTCACAAGAAGTGCTAAATGAATCAAAACTCCTAGCAAATAGTATGCTGTAGAATAGCTCTTCAAAGATGGATGCAAACAGAGTAACAGAGCTCTGAAGACAAACTGGTAGAGCAATGTAAACCCCAGTAAGCACAATTTCAGGGGCTAAAAATAAAGCTCTAAGAGTCTCGACACCAAATCCAAGAAGTCTGAATAAAAAGCCAGCAGCCTGCCTCTGATGCTAGCTCCACAAAAGTCCTAGGACCAATTACTTTTGTTAAAATAGCAAAATATTCATTCAGAAAAGGCATTTTCCTGAACCATTTAGGTGCAGGGAAGAAGACAAGAAAAACTGAAAATATGGAAGTGTGCGGAAAGCTGCAGCTAAACATTTCTTTTGCAACAAACTGCAGTTTCCCGAAGTCAAGCAGATATTTATGCGCAAAGCTGCCTTCAAACCAGAAGCACATTCTCCTCTCTGGGTTTGCTTGCTTTTTCACAATGCAGACCATGGTTACATGTTACACAAAAGCCCCTGAATAACCCCACCGGGAGCGCGAGCCTCTCTGCGCTGAACATTTAGTAAAATAACATTCCTGCTTCAAAGAAGACTCACAAGATCCAAAGAGACTAAAAACTCAATCCAGAAAGAAAACGAGGCAGAGAGGCCACCAAAGGCCACAGAAAAAGGTCAGGAAGAATAAAACTTCTGAGTCTGGTCCCCTTGTATGCAGTATTACCCCTGCAGAGTCAAGAGGTCTCCCAGCACCGACTGATCCTTTCTCCCACTCCCAGTAATAAACTAACATCCGCTGAAGCCAGGAGGAGGCACAGGACAATGAGGGAAGCTGCCCTTGCACTGAGCAGAACAAAAGTCATCCCTGCAGGATCTGCCTCACAAGGCTTAAGTGTAGAGTTCACTTCTCCACAGGAACCAAGACAAAGATCACTCTATATTTAATTTAACTGAGGTGAAGCTACTGCAGAGGTGCTGGACAACTTCAGTGAGGCTGAATTGCGACTTGTAACATTAATTTGAAATACTCGATAGAACTCAGAAATTCAAGGTTTATTAAATTATCAATGCTTTAGTAATCAAAAAATAAATTAGGCTATGAATTAATTTGAAATTATAAAACTAGAGACATAGTACTAATTTATCCATCTTTGGATGCTTTATAATGAACCACTAGTGATTGGTTCATTATATATTCTTACCCTAAGATACATTTTAAACATGGTTTAAAATTCTAAAGACAACATTACCAACTGAAATGTGGCAGCAAGAACTAATTTAAATGCGAACAAATAATGAATACAGTGATTGTTTCTGAAAAACTGCCAGATGACAAAGAAAAACTAACAAGGTCAGCACCTCACTTGCTACGTCATCTTTTATTTCTCCAAGTCTACTATAGGACTTAATTTGGAGCATAAAATAATATGCTTTTCTAACTGCAAACATGTTTTACTTTCTGAGAGAAGGCTCAGAGGTCATTGCATGTTACATTTTGCTGTCATATCTGTCCTTTCAATTTTTCCAAGCTAGAAAGATGGCAACAGGAAATACAGGTGCCTAACAGTTACTTTGTGCATCAGCTCCTGTGAGGTTTTAACCGGCATCACCCCTCCATCCCAGGTGGTACTTCTGATAAGCTGTTACCTCAGCTAAGGTTACAAAGTTCTGTCAAATATCACTCAACCCTGAGATGCTCCAATCACTCTTGACCAGGGGATGTGCAATCCTTTCTTCATTATGACATGCCCTGTCTGCTACAGAGAAGCAACTTATACATACAGGGAAAACACTTCTTCAGCTCTCTTAAAAGCAGAGCAAGAAAAGCAAGCCAAGAAAGGGGGATCAGCTATTTATTTGACAAAGAGATTTTTAATACAGCTTTTAAAACAAAGCTATCATCTTGGTGATACAAAGAAGCACTACCAATCTTATTCCAGGTTTTAGAACCTCAGAGGAAACTCTCAACAAGTGCATTGCAACAATAAAAATGGGTAATTTATTTTGAATATTTATTTATAATCTTTCAGGCAATGCCCAATCACAGCAGCGTGCTGCTCGTCACTTTCTGACAACTTTCTCTAGCAGTGTCCTGTCAACAGCTCCAGAATGGAATTGCTCATTAGTACCCTGCAGACTCATAATTCCTCACCCCTTTATCATCTATTTTGCTGATAACTTCAAGCAGACCAGTAAGAGCTCATTTTCCTTTGCAGAAACTGTTTATGCTCCAAATTCCTGATGACACCAACATAAACACCGGGGGGAAAAAAATACAGAAATTGCCAGAAGTTGGGCAGGATCCCACTACAACCTCTATAACCAAGGAGACTGCAAATAAATACAAGATATCACACTTTTATGCTGTTAGAAAGGTCACCAGATTATCAACATTTGTTTCAGATAAAGACAAACTATTTCCCTTTCCAAATCTTTACTTTATTGTGCTTTCTCTTCCAGCTATAAAAGAAAAAATTGTGCCAATTACGTACTTTGTCACGGAGTGAACATGAAACAAAACTTAGTTGGCAGTTTTTGTTATAAATACCATAGAGAAAAGTTTCAAAAAGGAAAAAAGAAGTAGCAGGCAGACACCACTTCTCAGCTAACCGGGTAGGAAAATTTAAAGTTCCTTTTAAAAAAACTGAAGGCTTTACACAGCTTTAACCTGAAATCAAATGTGACAAGAGCTTTTGGATGTGCTGCAAGACACTTAATAGCAACAATTTTGTTAAGAATAAAAACTGGTTTGTCACAGCAGCACAACTCTGTGCACAGCCTATATCTCCAAACACCTGAGCTGTGTATGAATACAAATTTCATCTTGTTATTTGTTGAAGTTCTTTTTCCCCAAGATTCACTCTCCACAGATTTAGTGTCCTTGTCTTTCTCTATGCAACAAAACAAAGTTCACTGGGAATCTAAAGCTGCTTCACGCAGCATCAAAGTCCTACACCAGTCTTTTTACACAGCAGCTGGGATGGGCTGACACCCTTCTGCCTTTCAGGGAGAGTATTCACCCTTTGATCTCTGGCTTCACATACTAAGAAATCTTCTCCACCATATAGATAAGCATATATATGTACATAAACATATCTATGTGTGTGTATATGCATATATGTACATATATTTAAGTAAGGGTGGCTGATTCGTCAACAAATGGGGCACAGGGAAGCATTTATTCTAAGGGCATCTGTTTACACCATATTTGAGACAAGTGCATTTCATAAGCAGGGAGAAAAATTCATAAATGCTTTGCATTGGCAGAAGAAGCCTAAACATCAGCTCAGGACAGTGGTACACCTGCCAGGGTATAAATGTCACAGCACAGCACACTGCACTGCCTTAGCTGAGGGCAGAGCTTGTATTGCCTCTTCAGCGATGTGAAGCAAAACTGAACTTGATTTTGGGCAAGAAAGGCTAAAGGAAACATCACCCTGAGCTTAAGAGAACAAAATGTGAACTTGATGGAAAGCTCCAGGTGACTTTGACTGCAGTCAGTCACTACCAATCACTACTAAATATTTCAGGTCTTACAGCTGTGCCAGGACTTTATAACTCAAAGGACAAATGCTAAAGCAAACAAGCTTTAAGGTAAATCTTAACTCCTTCAAAGTAATAGGTCAGACTTGATGATCTCAAAGGTCTTTTCCAACCTAGTTAATTCTGTGATTTTGTACCTGAGAATTTTTCCAGCAGCTTCAGAAGAGTTAAGAATTCACTACACACTGGATGCTACATATTAAAGGATAATGGACATTGTCATTTTATCTTAACTCGTAAGTGATCTTGAAAAGATAGAAATTAGAAGTATCAAGCACAGCGTCCTTGAGCTCAGCTAACAGAAACATTAGCACCATGCAAAGCTCCTGCACAGTGATGTGGGTGAATCACACACAAATCTATCAAGAACAGTACTTCACCCACAGCCCGGGCTCCACTACCTGTCTGCCCTTTGATATTCCAACACACCACAAGCACGGACCTGTCCCACTAATGCCAGGACATTGCCCTGTGACACCTGTACTAACTTCTAGCTCCCCTAGAGACTGCAGTCTTCATTTAAGAGAATCCAACTGTAGAAAATTCACAGTTTTCCAAAGAAATTATTTCCACATTTAATTGCTTTTACTGTTAATACAGTTTATAGCATTTCAAACACTGTTTGCAACCTTTCCATTATGCCATACCATATTATGCCACCATTGTAGGGCATAAACTGCAGTGCTCTTTGAGAAGATGTTGATAACCCTTCATTCATATTATTCAATACCTGAGAGGACTTTAAGTTCATATCAAACATGAAGCATTTGCCAGGATCCCTTGCTGCACAAATAAAAGCTACATGCCAGAAACACATTTCCAGAGGCAATATGCTAAGCACCAGCTACAAAGACACTCTACAGAGTGTGCAAGTGCATAATGTGAATTTCTACAACCACTTTCTTTTGCTATTGATCAAAGTTGGTCTATTTCTGCAAAAAGGTGACAAATCTGTTACTCAAATGCTCAGAAACAATAAATTATCTTTGTTCAGAAAAGGGAAGAACAGAAGTAGAGATACACATCAGTGAGAATAAAAAATGAAAGGGAGAACAGGAAAACCTGATCTTTAGAAAGAAGAAAGGTGTGAGCAAAGAGGAACACAGACGTGGACATGAAAGCAAGTTTGCATGGCATGCTAAGGGAGAATCCAAACAGAAAGTTCATCTCTGTCCCAGTGATGAGTTGTCCTGCAGGTGAATCAGCCACGTTGCGTGGGGTGAGGGGTGGCTGAAGGTGCAGCCTTCCAGCATTTCCGACACAGCCCCATGCAATCGGCCCGGGCAGCGGCCGTGCCACAGGGCAGGGACAGAGCAGGAGCTGAGCTTCCAGGGGCCACTGCTTGGGGCTAACAGCAGCCTGCTGGGGGAATAAACCAGTCAACAAAAAGGGATTGCAGGATAAGTGCAGCAACAGAGCTACCAAGAAGTCAGGAGTTAGCAGAGTAACAGAAATCAGCTGCTCTTAAATAATTTAATCCTACACAAGTTGCTTTGATCTTCTCATGAGCAAAGTGACTAAAGTTACCTTCCAGTAGCAACTATACCTCTAGCAATCCATGAAATGCATAATCTGAAATCATTATTAAAACACAACTCCTCGCAAACATATGCCAAGTGTTTCTTTTTTATTTTTTCAACGCAACGGCAGGTCCTGCAGCGACAGAGCCTAAGTGGTCAGATTCCTCAAGCTTGCCCCAAAGCCTTAACATACTCTTGCTCTCCTCTACAAACCAATACCTCATCTTTAGGCAGATTGTGAAAGCTGAGATCAGGGCATCCTGCAGGCACCCTCTGCTCCCCAGGCACATCCACTGCTGTGGCACAGCTTCACTGAAGATCTGGACATTGTTTCTGGCTTCCCCTTCACACCCACATTGTCAAACTCTGCTATGTAAGACTAAAGATCTTACTCTCACAAAAAAAATGTCTAAACAAGGAAAATAACTGCAAAAAGAGCAAGCAGGGAGGCAGCTTGACTAGAGTAATAGCAAATAGTTGCTTCGTCACAACATACAGATTGCAACCAATTCATAGTTATTCCTCTTCCATCATGTGTAGAAAGTTTCTTACAAAATTGTTAAAACCAGCATAACGTGAGTTTACCCAGAATTAAAACACCTGCAAAGGGTTTCTGTACAGTACTGATTTTGATTCTGGTTTTGCTTAACTATGAGCCACAAAACTGCCCCTCAGAATGGCAGGCAAATCTCTGTTCACGTGGTCATTCTTCCAAGGAAGGAACTTGACCTCAGCAGTGCATAGCAGCACCCTCACAGCATTTCCATGTGGCAAGAAATGAGCTTTTGGCTAATTTAAACACATCTGGGTAATTCATTAAGTGGTTAATAAACTGTTCACACAAAAGGTATTACTCTGCAAGCCTGTTCAACTTCTCAGGAAGTCTCCTTGGGTAGGATTGAATTGTTTGGTCCACAGATTTCTACGCACAGAAGTTGCAGCTGAGCAATGCCTTGAGTAGTGTCTTCTTATGAACTGTATCACCAGCGAGGAAACATCTGTGTTCATTTTGTTTATTCAGCAAGCTTTGGAGCATTAGGGATAATGGAAAAGCTTCTTCTCAAGGGCTTATGCTCACAGTCAGCAGCTGGAATGGCCAAAGGTTTGGGGGTTTGTTGTTTTTTTTTCCCCCCTTCATACACACACAGAAGGACTACTTAAGGAGATTAGTAATCTTAAATATTAGGCTTGCAACTAGGCATGTTCAGAAGATACTCTTGTTTATGCTGATACGTGCAAACCAAATGACTTCACAAATATCTGTGTTAAATCCTTAAAAATAAAATGTATAGAATTGAAGCAGCATAAGCTGCTTCCACTACTGACAAGTGAGCACTGAGCTGAGGGAAACATCACCTTTCACTGACTTCCTCCAGGCTGAGCACAGGTTTCGGGCCACAGATGTGTGCAGCTCGCAGAAAAATTATCCCAATTACTGATGTAGCAGAAAGAAGATAAAATGAGTTCCATCCACCAACTGCTCCAAAACAGAACCAGCTGTTGCAAAGTGAGCCAGGCACAACCCCAGCCTGTAGCACTGGTAACAGAATCTAACCATCACTGTCCAGACCTGCTCCACTCATCCCACCAAATCAGGGTCTATCAGACAGCTGAAGTAGAAGGGTCTCTTCTCTTGGGGCAGGAAAGCTGTCTGCACAACCCACCTGGATAGCTCAAGGGCTGGCAACTGTTCTGTTAAACAACAGTTTCAGGTTTGGCTCAAACAAATTCAAGACTCTGAAACTGAAACAGAGAAGAGAGTTGACCTGCTTCTGGGAATCCTGCACAAGGGTGATGCAGAAGCTGTAGACAACAGCCACTTCTTGCACTGGTACTGGAATAAGAATTTGTCACAGCAGAGTACATTTACACCATCTCCTTAGTCACAGCAACCCTCAACAGATATTGTGGCAAAAAAACATCCCATGCTTTTCTTCAAATGCACCTTCTCTTCTGCATTCCTCAGTGAGTCACTTACTAAGTTATGAATGCCCTTTAAACCTCCAAACTCCTTTAGGTGACTGCTCTATCCAGGATAGTCACCTTGTCACTAAAAAACCCCCAAACAACAAACAGACACGGGTGTGTGGCAAACATCACTCCTCGGTGCAGCTTCAATCCATGTGTTTGCTGTCTGCCAGGCAGTGCTGCACACAAACCTGGTCCCTGTCCAGAGACTCAGTGCTTCTGTTTGACTCGGAAGCAGAGACAGCCAGCCCGTATTCTGCTCCTCCAGGAGAGGCCACACAAGCAGCATTATGTAAAGCTGGGAATCTACATCCACTTGCTACCACACAGAGCACCTTTCTTCTAGACCCTGAGGCTTTGTTTTATTTTTCATCAAAGTTAGGTTCATACAATCATAACATCATTTAGGTTGGAAATGACAGTAAGATCATTGAACCCAACTGTTAAAAACACTGTAAACCAGCCATTGAAGCTGACCTGAATACAAGACAACAACATAAATGTTTGCATAAACACAAACTTCAATAAATGCTTGCAGTTTAACCTCACACTGGCAGATGCCTGGGCTGATCATCACGGGTAATTTGGATATCTCCTTAGGTGGGGATCAGTACATTTAAAATAAATTCTAACAGGTAATCCACTTTAACACAAAGCAGGCATTTAAAACCCATTCAGAAACTCCACCCATTCCCTTCATATCTGGCCCAAGGAAGTCCACCACTTACACACTGAAGCACACAACCTCTAAAAAGCTGACTGAATCAGAGCTAAAGCATAATGCAACAGAGATGGATTCAAGACACCTGCCACCAACATAATATTTCCATAACCAAGACTCAGAGCACAGTCTTCCTGCATGAGCATACTTAGTAATTCAGCATGGGATTAAATTATTAACATTCCACAACTTTCACTGAGACCAAACAAGGCCAGCAGAATATGAAGAGCCCTTAAAAAAAAAAAAAATCCTGAATTTTAAGTTTTTGCACTCATAAAACACTAAAAATTGAGAGTGACTGTTAAATAATTCCACCACTGCCAAGAGAAATATGCAGGAACTCAGGCTGTAACTGCCCAGCACCATCAATCTCTCCTACCACAGGTAATTCCATTCAGAACACAGAACAACAAAGAACATTATATATTAATTTTACAGAACCAATATTTATAAAAAAAAAACACTAAATGAAGTATTGCTATCAAGCATTTTAGTTTTTTTTCTTTTTTTTCCTCTAGTATCCTGGAACACTTTAGGAAAACAGAACAACCTTCATTTTAAGACCCTTTTCACTAGAACAATTTCAAAGAAAATACAAAGGCTGTATAATACCCCCACCCTAACACAATTATACTCGCAAGACTATTCTTGACTGATTTTACATCCATGTCTGCACTCCATGTCCTAATGAAGACATTCCGTGGCTCTGAAGAACCACAGGTTATTCGCAGTGTGCTGTTTTACTTGAGCTCTTACACATCTGCATCTCCATCCTATAGCAAACAACTGAGAACACTGAAAAAGGTGAAATTTAGCTGACAAAGGTGTCTCAAAACCAGTCCTGTACAAAAATCTCTCACACATCACGCTTACACAGGATAATGATCAAAGGTGGAACCAACCCTAAATGTGAAGATTTTCTAAAAGAATCTGTTACTAAAAGAGCACGAACTTGATGAAGTGATGACTTGTCACATCCTAGACTTGTTTAAACTGCATGCTGCAAAGCAAAATATTTCTAAGCAACATTCAGTCTGGAAAATCCTAGCCAGAGAAACTCTTGCTTATATTTGACCACAAATATTTGACCACTATGGAATACAGGTATGCATGCATGCCTCTGTTTGCACGAGAGTTGCAAAACTGAGTCCTGAACACATCTTACTCTAGTAAACAGGAAGGGGAGAAACATAGAAACCACCAAACCACCAACTCTCCGCTAAAGAGATCATTCTAACACCTGTGGTTATCTCTGTGTTGCTATGAAACTACCATCCTAACCTTAGCAACAGATTTAAACCTTTGAGGATACATTTTGCTCTCTGTAGACAACATTAAACAGGCAAATGCTGCAGAAGGGTTTATTTTAAGCCAACAGGAAACAGTATTTCAAACTGGGCAACACAAGTTAGGAAGAAAGCAATTTACCAATGATAGCAAGCAAGGAAAAGAAAAAAAACACACACCAATTTATTCACAATGAAACAATATTTCATAATGGAGTTACTATTTACCAAGCATGGAATAGAGACCTGAAGTACCTTCTTCACCCGTTATCTTAATCCACTTCTGTACCAATGGGGTCCAAGCTGAGCTACTGAAGTCACTGCCATAACTCCCAGTGACTCCCAGCTGGAGCCTGGACCAGCCTCTGCTGACAAAAGCCCCAGAAACAGGAGGGAATTGTTCAAGGACGAAGTGAGTACACAAGGCTGTGTTAAAACTAAGAATAATACACAAACATTTACAAACAAACAAAACACACAGCACCTCATTCATTGCCTACCAAAGGCTTGAAAGCACTGAAGCTTAGGTGGCAGAATTGAGAGCAAATCCTGGCTAGTTCTGGTAATTAAACTGGAAACACATCCCTGAGGTTAAATCCAGGAGAGTACGAAATTCAAGGGCTTCCTTTCACTTATCCCTTCCAGGTGACACCACTCCACAAACAGAGAGCATCTGGAGCACAGTGCATGACTGCTGAACACTCTCTGCAAAATTACTGACACTTCAAAAGCAACAAAATGCTCCAGCAGTGGCTGAGCTGTTCACATTGTCCAAAAATGGAGACCTTGAAGAACCATTTGACCTGAAAGATGTTTTTTTCCTTCCACAGTTATTCATTCATAGGTCCTCAACATGAGAATTATTGGAAATTTACATCAGTGCAACTAGAAAGTGAAAATCCCCTAAAGAACTTAAACTACAGAATCAACTATTGATAACATTCTGGGAGAACATGAGACCATTGCTCAGTCTGACAGAGTCATGATGGTACAAAAACAAACAAACCCCAAACCACTTTAAATAACTGAATCAAATTTGTCTGAAATATTTTAACTTATATATTTGGTTGTATAATGGCAAACAAATCCTGTAACAACTTTCACATAAAATACCTTTAGGTCAAATTCTGCTGTGTGACATATGTGCATAAACCTGTGGATCTTACACCACCTGTAGAATTAGAGTCCCAGGCTACACAAGCCTACCCAAAATTCCAAATTAAACTTTTTTTCTCTGCATCAACTATCTCTTAAAATGGCTAATCTTTGTGAGATTCACTCATGGAAAATTCCTGTCCTCTGAAAGCACAATAAATGCATTTATATTTATCCAACTTTTAAACTGGTTGTGCTCTCAGAGGTCCCACAGAGCCTTACAGATGACCTAACTTTTGGGTCTTCCCCACACAGAAGCTTGTCCTGCAGTACAAGCTTGTTCTCCTGCCCATTTCATGAGGCACTTCACTGAAGCCTGAACCAAGGGGAACAAGCATCCCCCAACTCTCACTCTAGATGCCCACTGCAGCTCCACACAGGGGGGCAGGAAAAGGCCAGTGCAGTCTGCTTTTCTTAGACATCCAGGGATGAAAAAATCAACTTCAAAAGAAAGCAAAGAGAAAAAACACTGTATTTTTTAACTGGGGGTTGAGGGCAAGGAGCAGAAATCTCTGTTTCTGCTGTCTGTGAAGTGAGCAGGTTTGAGACCATCTTCTCCTAATAAATAGCCATTAATCACTTGCAGTCACTTAGCACACGAGATCATGTGGTAGCAGCCTGGCCAGTGTAAATGTTTAATACTGAATTAGATTA
Organism: Tichodroma muraria; assembly: GCA_013390105.1. Taxonomy (NCBI): domain Eukaryota; kingdom Metazoa; phylum Chordata; class Aves; order Passeriformes; family Sittidae; genus Tichodroma; species Tichodroma muraria. Next base: position 171,749 of record WAAG01000170.1, read on the forward strand.
GAAAGGCTCGGGGGGACAGTGTCATCATAGCTACAGTGCTACCTGCAAAACCTACCCAACTTTCCTTTGGCTTCAGTATCCCTGAGGCCTGACCTGGGCTTTGGGGATGAGATGATGTGGTCTTGCTATGAAGGTGAGACACAGCAAACGTCACAGAGCTGCCTACAGAAAGCCACGTGGCCGGGACCTTATTGCACCATTTTTTCACTGTACTGCTGTAAAACATTATTGCCTACTTTGATCACATCTCTGTTATTAGAAATATGAACACAGGGGCAATGAGCTGCCTGTAGGGCAAACTGCACAGGAATCTCCAGCTCTCTCCTGGGGGAACCCACCCAGCACACGGGCATTGCCACGTACTGGCACATGACAGGCCAAAAACACAGACGCAAACATCCTCATCTGTGTGCACAGAGCTGGAGAAGCAAGACTCAGATGGCTTTACAAGAATATTTCGTAATCCTCCTCCCCCTGTCCTCTACTCAGTTAGCAGCTCAGTCAGAACCAACTACAGCTATAATTATTGTCATAATTATTATTTTAATAAGAATCAATGACTTATCAAAATATTGCACTGAAGACTTTCACGTCTTTTGCTGTAAGACTGCCAAAAAGGCAGCTCATTGCTGAGGTACAGCTCCATGTACTCTGCTAGCAGGCAGCACCTCCAAGTTTCTATTTCTGCCACTGAGTGACTAAACTCAATTCCAGCAAATGCCAAAATGTAAGCAGTTTGAGGCACAGTAGCTGTGCAAAGTATTATTATTCTCGTAGTGCATACACACTAACAGCTTTGTTTACTACATTCATTCCTCTTCTGCTTGTTTCCTTGGTTTTACATACTGTGGGACAAGTTGCTGAACTTAAGATGCCATAAGGTAGCCACCTGAATTCTTATTTACATATTTAAACAGCTGCCAGGCACTCATAGCAAGTTTTAAGAGCATAAGCAAGCCTGTAAACACCTAAGTCAATCTAGTTAGGTGCCTAGATTTATCCCCAGCTAGCCAAATATCTCTGCAGACAAGTTGCTAGTTTTCCTGAGAGTATTTTTTTTTACAAGGCAGGATTAGCTTGGTAACAGATCATTTTTTATTTACATGCCTGTTCAAGATGACTCCAATCCAGATCTCTGGTAATGCTTCATTTCCACAGAGAAGTCCAGTTTAGTTTTTCATAATTAGTAGATGACCATTTATTTAGTTACAGCTTCAGGTACACTGCCACAAAGAGAAAAAAGTTCCTTAAATAACTAATTGACACTGGCAACTGTGGGACTCTTCATCAAGGGTGGCCACCCCTTGTCACCCCACTGAGTGCACAGGTAGAACACATAGGACTCTACTCGCCTCTGTGACATGCAGTTGTGCAGTTCTAAAGAACAAAAAAATTCCCTTGGAAATGTCATTTTTCAGGTTTGTTGTGCCTCTTCCAAATAAGGGTCAGCAGGCTGGATGTAGTTTCAGGGAGCTTGCTTCACTTTATACAGTCACGACCTCGAACGCTTTTCCTTTGAAAGAAGACATTTTAACTGAACCGTGTGTGCTCCTGAATCAGAAAGAATGCAATTATAAAGAACAAAGATAACTAGAAACAGGTTGATTTTTAAGAACAAAATGAGAGACGTCTCAGAAATTCAGACAGCATGAAATCCAAAACTGACCACCACAAAGTCAGTGAATAATGTCAACTTGAAGAAAAACACTCAGATTTCACCAACGTAACTGAATCAAGAAGTACATCTGAAGGGCAAAGGCTGCAGCATGAAGCAGAAATGAGCACCCATGACTCATTCAACCAAATCCAAGTTAAAGTGAAGTTTGCAGTGTCATTCAGCTTTGTAGAATTGTTTTAAATAAGCATCCCACTTACTCTCTAATAATAGAACAGCAACAGAACAGTAGCTTGAAAACAAAATATATGTGGGAAGCATTCACGATCTGACCTCAGAGTCAACCACACACTAGTGTGAAATCTTTTGTAGCTAACTTTTTTAATTAACTGGTATTCATTTATTGGTTTCATTTCATCATTAAAAAAAAAAAAAACCCAAAAAAAAACCCCCAGCAAATTATAGACATGCTATAAATAGTTTGTCCCTTAGAGGAATTCTCCAATCATCTCTAAAAATAAGAATTCATATGATTTCAGTGTCCTGTACTGACCCTTTCAGTACTCAGCAAGGTTACATATGTATATATGTTTAGGTAATGCTACATGTTGCTCAATTTTTATATCCATACAGTTATAACAACCTGGTCTCTTCACTTCTAGTGCATACTTACACTCAGTAACTAGCGTTCAGTCCTGTATTTGATGTAAAGCTTGGGAATTACTCTACAGGAAGCACAGGTCCACAAGGCACCACAATCATTTTGCGCTTCCAAGTGAAGCCTGGAAATATCCTTTACTTGCCCAAAACTAGCTGGGCAGCCAATTTATAACACCAGCCTCTTGTGTCCTGTCCTGCGTTCTTTCTTGATCCACCCATGCTAATCAATCCTTAAACTCATCCCACTCCCAGGCTGTACAGTGCCAATCACAGAGAAATTCTGAGTGGTGAGTGGGAATCACTGAAGCAGGGTTTGTGGAAGTCCTGTGCTGAATAGGTCCCTGATGGTAATACTGCAAAGTTCTACTTGTGACTCTGTTAACTGCTAGCAGCTCTAACTGGCTATTCAGCCTGTAAACTCTTCAAGACAGGGACCTTTCCTCACATGTGTCTATGAAGCTTCTAGTGCCCAGATGGTGTCATACAAAAGAATAATAATTATATTTTCATGTAGACCATTATTGTGCATAATGTAAATTACTTTCACTGATCTGAGAGGAAATAATTTTCTCATTTTGAAATGAAAAGAGAGAGTAAAAATAACGATTACTTGTTTGATGATATCATTATAACAATAATTACACTAGTGGGCCTGGAATCCCCAGCTGGTCTGTACTGACTTTAATGGAGTTATACCAATGCATGGCAGCTGACAAGCTCCTGGTCCTTGCTGAAGATCTCAACTGCTTCACAAGAACAGAATACTTCAAACCCACACTGCTTCCATGAAGGATGGGACGTTAATTAAGCACAATTTGCAGATTGGGGAAGACAAACACCAGACCTGGCATCTGGAGAAATGGATTCCTACACACATGGCAAGTACCTGAGCATCACTGCCATGGTCCCTGCCTTGCTGGCACAGAGGAGCAGGCTTCTGCACAGATGCACACCTCAAATGAGCTGAATTGCCTTCTGGAGACACCCAGCTCTGTTCATGAGAAGGCCTCAGACCCCGCATGCTTGTGAGATTCAACCCAGGCTTAAGCACATAACAGCCATAATCAACAGTACCAAGTGTGAAAGGGAAGAATAAAGTTGGGACCTGACAGGGCTTGGCTTTTCTGGAGGAAAGAGATAAAACCACAATTATCAGACCAAAGAGGATTAGTCTGGAGTACCAATAACTGGAAAACCCAAAACTACCTGTCACCCTTAGCTATGTGCCCCTAAAAACTTAGCTAAAGATGTCAAGAGGTTACTGATGAGAGTAGGCAACCAAGACTTCAACTTTCACTTGTCCCACAGAGCTGTCTCCCATTCAACATGTGCTCTGTGGAACAGCATCAAAGGCCTACCATTACTTAAAAAAAAATGAAGGACTGAGGTTCCAAGTCTAAAAATCAGACTCAAACACTTGAATCTGCTAGTCCTCAAACTCCAGTCATACAAGCAGTTACACACACCAGAACCCACGTGCCCTCTGAGTATCTGCACAGGGATGCTCATGCCACTGCCCAAATCAGACATCCCATCAGCCTATGGCAAAAGAAAAAAATACAGGGCACTGTATTCCAATTAAAGAGTCACTGCAAAAGCTTCAGTGAAGTGCCAGATACAATTTTAACACTATAAAGAAAAATCAGGAATTATTTGATTAAAATTAATCCTTGAGTTTATATAATTTGACTGTTGCTACTAATTAAGAACACTTCATGCTTTCACTGTATTCCTGGCCCTTCAGAAAGTACTATATAAGATGCCATATCACAGATCACGGACTTCCAATGCTGAAAGGAAGAAATATTTTGAAAAATGTTTCCGAATAAAGCCAAAACGTGGCAGGTAATGAGGGCCTTTTATACCAAAAAGTACCCATTTTGCAATAACTGACAGGAAGTAAATGGGATTTATATATCCCCTGTACAACAGCTGTTCTTCTCTTGCTAAAAAATTAAAATGCTTCTATTTCAAAGGGAACATCTGCAAAATCCCATCACACATAAAGGAATAAAAACCCAACACAACAAAAAGTACACCAGTGGCCTGGAAAAGGCTTCTGATCCATTTCATGTAACATTCCCACATTCCTGCAGAGAAGACGCTTAACAAGGTAACTGCTGCAGGAGACCACCAGTCTAATCTGGTTCTAATACTCCCCTTAAATGATGCATATATTAGTTCTCTTGCTGCAAAGATTTGTTTGTTTTATTAACGTGTGCCTTGCTAAGTGCTAAGACTTTGTAAAAATGATTATGCACCTTCCAGCTGCAGATATATTGTCTCCCTCCTTGGCCATTACTAAATGATGAGTTGTCTCCATTCTCCTTCTCAACTGTTATTAAAGCCATATTGCAGCATGATTAAGCTCCTGATAACAAGTAAAACTGTACTTAACAGTCAAGTCGGTACTATGGGCCCATTCTCTAAGAAATATATCATTTTTGGCTACATAATAGCTCGATGCCATTAATTTTATTCACAACACAGGGTACTTTAACTAAGCTGTTTCACAGAGCCTGGTGTACTAAAGTGAGACTCAGTTTCCAGAGATTGGTTCATTCTGGACTGAAGTTTAATACACAAATGATTAGCTCACATTAAGCTTCTTTGCACTTTCCAGGTCTGGAAATTTTTCTGAAAACCAGTTTTCCCTCATTTCCTGCCTTCAGATTAAATTACTGAGGCCACAGGTCTACATCAACATGATACTTAGAGTGGAATATGTTTAAATAGGTACCATTTGATTGTGCCTACATATATGTAACCTATACATTCATTGATTTAAGCAAAAAGGATATATCAGTGGTGGAATAGTTCCTTTTTTCTCGAAAACTCCTTTGTTTTATGGAGCTTAACAGCTTATTTTACATTTAAGAGCGGCTCTTTAGAGTGAACTCCCGGGGAATACGGGGACTACGGTGACTCTTCCAGCAGTAGCCCAGTTCCTCACTCAGGGCAGAGGTTCCCTCTTTCATCATACACCTGCTGCCACCGCTGTGCACAGCTGTGCTTTAACGCTGGTGCTGCACTGAAAGCTGTGCTCCATCCAGAAACTCACTTGTCCTGTACCTCCCACACGGATACTCGACAGAGGGTAGGTCCGGGCTGTGTGCTTGTTTCTGGCAAAACAGTGCTGGGAATCCACCTGCACAATCTAAACATTCCAGGGGCACATACACTTCAAAGGAGAACCCTCATTTCCAAACCTGAAAGAATTACAAGCTTTTATACGATACACAAGGTGAATTCTGCACTGGTCTTAGTTTGGGGAAGCATTTGGAAAAGGCTGAGAGAAATAATTGATAGATGAACCTTAGAGAAATTGGAGTAAATCCTCCTGGGTTTTCTTTCCTGTATGATTCCCACGGTATTTTCCAGCATTAGAGTTGCTACTATTTTGCTTTTAGTTACAACAACTGATCACAGTTTTTATAACCCTTAGTGTGGAGCAGAGCAGCCCCGGATGCCTTTCCTAGCTTCAGTAACCAACAGGGATTACAGAGTTTAGGCACACATTGTAATTACTTCTTGTTTCTTGCACCTTTAGCTTGGTGGAGCTCAGCATGCATCACCAGGAGGTGACAAGGAAGGATAAAGCAGGAAAAAACAGGCCTGAGCACATTCATCTGATCAACCCATGGAGGACCCAGCCTCACTCTCCACACTGCCAGGAAAAGAAAAAAATACCACATTTCCCACTATAGATATGAAATTGAGGGTGATCGCTGGTGATCCTCAGGACAGTCCTCCCTAGCTTAACTTTTGCTTGGAATTAAAACTGCTCACTGACCCCAAACACACTTTCTTTTCATTCTACAGTTCTCAATGTTCTGAGCTATTGATATGTTTGGTTCCTTTGACAAGACAAGAAATATATAATTTCTTTAAAAGAACACACGAAATTTCAGACTGAAGAAATGCTCTGATCCCACACCAGCAGGCAAGAACTGTATCTCACTGAACTGACAGTAACAGTGCATTGGCATTTCTGCTTTATGGCAAAACAGGCAGCAGTGAAAACCCAAGACTACCAGGAGGCACAAAGGAGCAGCACATACCCACAGACAGTCAGTGCTTTCAACACCCAGTTCCAAGGCAGGGGCACAGCCAGCACAAGTGCACCCCCGTGACACACAACAGCCTGTCAGTACAACATCACAGCAGCAGATGCAGATGCTCTGCTGCCACATCCCTCTCATCCTCAGCAGCCCCAAAGCAGGGGTTTGCATCCCATTTTCTTCCCTTTGGGCTCCCAACACACAGCACCCACAAGCCCTTTCCACCATCGCTAGCAGGCTGCAATAAGGAAACCCGAGACTGAGCAGCATGCTTACAGTATTTTCACAAAAAGCTCTTGTACACTTTTCAAAGTAAAGACCCTTCTATAAAAATCAACCCATTCTCAGAAGGGAGCTTAATTCTTCTGTGCTTTTGACACTTGAGTTATGCTGCACGAATAAAGCTTGTGCAAAGGGTGCAGCTGCCAATGGTTGCAAGTACACACTGAAATCAGTGCTAACACAGCTGATACTTCTTTAGAAGTATCTATAAGTTGGTTTAATTAAATATGGAACAACTGCAGGAAACTGCTTATGACTAATGAAAGCTCCAGATGTAGCTGGTCAGGGGATCTAGCACAGTTAGTGTTTCAGTTGCAAAATTGCTCAATTCAAAATTGTTTCTTCCTGCCAAGTTGGCAATTCCCATTCAATTACATACAGGTACAGTGGCAAACCTTTTACTACAGTATAGTGCTATTTTATCTACCAAATGACAGTGGTTATTGCACGTATCTGACGGCACTTAATAAAAGTCTAAATAGCTTTTAAACATCTGGTTCAAAGGATTATGTTTCTTTTCCCGCAGATGCAAATTACCAAATCCTCACACTACTTATGTCTAACTCGGCGAAGTAAAATAGGCACCCCTGTTTCAGTCTTGTACATAAGACTGCGACAAATTAAAAACAAGATAAATAAAAGCACTGTAGCCTCATACAGAAAATTTCAGACATAGGTTTGTAAAGCACTGTCTTCTGCCAAGTGTCTAAAATCTAGTTTGCATAACTATTTAGTATGAAGATTCGTGTAAGGGTAGTTAGCAGGGCAAGTGAAAAAAGTACAAAAAACCATGATCAAGTACTACCTCACAAATCAACATTTAGCAAAGTATATTTCAAAAATATACTCCTCAAAATATATTAAAATTCACCACTCCACTCACAGACCAAAGACACATTGAAATTAATACTATTTTTGGCTAAAATGTAATCTTAAAAAGAGAAATCTTTGAAAAATCCTTGGAGGCCCCCTCAAATGCACTTAACCCAAGACATGTGGATATAATGGAACCACTGTATTCACACCAGGCAACTTCTCCAACTGTTGCAAAACAATTTGACGTACACAAACTATGGGAAACTCAGACTGAGAAGGAATACTAACTTTGCTTGGATATTGCATAAATTGCATTGTAATGTGCAAACAAACCAGCAGGAAAAAAATCTTCCTTTATATAGATGATACACAATTCTATCTCTCAGAGATTTTCCTTGTGAACTGAATCTGAAATCAAGACTGGTAACATAGGCAAGATTGGTAACTTTAGCTACCAATTTAATACAGGTGCCAAGTTTTTAAGGCAACACAAACTAGGGCTGCACAAAGCCAACTTCCCTATCACTTTTTCACCAAGCACACATTGCAGTCGATAGATGGATAAGGTGAGGTTAAGTGTGAGGTTTCACATTCTGACAAAGTAATTTTAAGGATGGCAGCCACTTCCCAGTATTCAGGCTAAGCAAAGCCACAAGTACCATAAAGTCATCTTGAAGAAGCCTTGCCAAATCACCTCTTGACAAAGCATCGTTAAGTACGCTGCCACTCGCTTTGAGCATTTTTTTGAGCAACTTTTTTTTGTTTAATATCAAAGTCAGACATTGTGGCACAGCCCAGTGTGATCCATACCGGTCATTTAGATAACGAGGGGAGAATAGGTGCACTCAGCATGTGTTTTAAAACATGTTTTCTATTCAGAACCCCAGTGCTCCATCTTTAGGTCTTTGATCAAAACTGTATGCAAAAGGCATGATTCATAACTGCCAGCATCGAAATACCCATGCTCAGCGTCCGCGTGTGGCCAGCACGGAAAGAAGCTCTCGACCCCGCACCTGGCACTCCTTCCAGCACATCGTGTGCAAACTGGACACTGCGCCAGGACATTCGCAGGACAACTGCTAAGAGCACATGTTCCAACACAGCCCAGAGCCCACCGAAGAGGATCATTTCCTAGAAAGTCTGGGGAGCTGGGAAGCAGGGCCGAAGCTCCAGGTGCAGCCTGCCCTCTCCCGGCCCCCTGCCTGCCCAGGTAGCAGCATCCACCAACCTTGATAACCCACAGCGGAGAGATCGGGGAGGAAAAAAGCTGGAGAAGACGGAGAGATGAAAGCATAAAAGACTTGATGGACAGGAAAGGAGGCAGAGGGCAAGGTGCTGGAGGAAAAATAATGGAGCCTAAATAGCTACATTTATGAACACAGTAAATAATCAAAGATAAGATTACGTGTAGAGACAAAAACTGAATTCAGTAAACTAGAATTTTAATTTTCACATCTAGAAAGCAGGGCAGGATCTGCACACAGTGGATGGGTACATACTACAAGTTGTCCCAAACATTAGTGATGGAGTACTCGTGTGCTGGGAGCTGAGCTCTTTGCAGCCTTTTGAGGCCAAACCACCCACTGTAATTTACAAGGGTAAATTACCTCTAAGCTCCAAGTTCTTGCCTTCTCTCTCAAGGAAGTAAACAAAAATACAAAAACTGACGAAACAAAGCATGCACTTTGAGAGAGACATCACTTAATGTAAGCCTACTGCCAAAAGAATAAAATGAAAACCAAAGGAAGCTTCTCTTGAGCTGGAGAATACTAGTACTGGTGCTACATATCTGAAGCTTGCAAGAACACTGTTATTTGCTTTTCCACATACCTAATAGAAAATTCAGAAATAGAAAATTCAAAAATAGAAAACTCAACTGGCAATAGAGCCAGATTTGCAACCCCTTGTGGTTTCAGGCCCGAGTCATTTGAATGAAAACCGGGGAGTTTGTACAAGAATGAGGTAAGAGACAAGGTCCTCATCCTGTGTGGGCACAGTTTCAGTGTCCCTGAGTTATCAGCGGTTAATAAAATGATTGCATTACATTGCACTGCCCGTCACCTCCTGGGCCTGTTAGAGCTGTGCAATAAAGAATAGAGCCTGTGCGCTTTTTCCGGTGGAAAAACCAAAGTAGCACTTAAACAAACCCCTAGCACGGCCAGGGGCAGGCGGCTCTCCCGCGAAGTTCGGGGATGCTGGATGCCCGCAGCAGTCAGTGCCGGGACTGGGACGAGAGATCCCTCTCTCGGGGAAGGGAGAGGATCCCAAGGATGCATTCTCCGGCTCTGCACCGCGGCCCCCCGGGCGCTCCCGCCGGACCGGGGAAGGACCGGCCCCGCACCGCGGCACCTGCGGGAGGCGCCCACGCGGGGAACGCGAGCCGCGGGGCGACCGCGCCTCGCTCGCCCCAACTTCCCCGCGCCGCAGTCCCGGCAGAAGCGCCGCCAGACGCCGTGAGACACCGCCGCTCCCGCTCCCCGCCTACCATCGCCTTGCCGTGCGGGGCGGCGGGTCC
>WAAG01000170.1:182018-362187 GCA_013390105.1 Tichodroma muraria
TGACTGCCATCTTCTGAGGGATCGCGGCCTCTCGGCGGCGGCACCTGGCGGGCGGCAGCCCCCGCGTGCGGACCGGTCACCGGCAAAAAGGGCCCAGATTCCCCAAGGCTGAGATGATGGTTTGTTTGTTTGTTTGTTTGTTTGTTTTCCTGAAGCAAAAGGGTCCCCGGCAACATTTCGGCTCAGGGGATTGAGAGCGAGAGCAAGGTGCAACACCTCCACAGCCCGGTGAGGTTTGCAGGGACCAGGCACAAGGCGACTGTAACTAAATACACAGTGTCTCAGAAAAGTGAACATAACGGACAAGTACAGTTGCCTTTTTCTCCCATCCTGATATTGGCTTTCTAATCTGAAAGATCTCATTATGTGATGATAGGACAGAAGTAGGGAGGGTTTTTTAATCTGCCTGCACAGCGCCTCTTTTTTTCTAAGCCTAATTCCACTTTACAAACCAAATCCAAAGGCAAAAAATTTTAGGAGATATCCTGGTAGGAACAGTTGCTTTTTAAAATGGCAGCCAGGTAGGATTTGCACAGACCAGTGGGATTTTGTTTCCATTGGAAGCGCTTTAGTTTCTGATCTGAAGAAAATGAAACAATTAGTAAGATTCAGAAGCATCCTTTTTTTAAGGGAATTCTCCTAATGATCCAGTGAGGCTACAAATACAATTTTACAGGAGGTATCCTTTGCTGCAAAATTTCACAAGCAGATGAAGTATGCGTCAGTTTCAAAGAGTGCCACACTGAGTATCGCTGACTGCAAAGTGTCCCTAAAACAGAGAGGTCAAAATACATCATTAGTAACTTCCAGGAAAGTCAGCCCAGAAAGGCTCTTCTCTGTGTGACAGCAGAGCATCGTTTGGCTGACCTTCCATTCATGCAGTGGAACCGTGTCCCATTTTTGCCAGCTGGGGTGATGGCAGAGAGCCTGTGATAACAAATTTTGACAGTGTCAGGCTTCCACACCAGTTGAGCATGCATTATATATGCTGGTCCCACAGTACAGTGAAGTGAGTTGTTAGGACAAAGAAATGAAAAACTCAAAGTGTTCCTGAATGTTCTGACACATTCTGCACAGCTCGGGAAGATGATGGATAATTTTTATTCCAAACTATCAAATAATTGGGCATTATAAACACACTCAAGCAAATTTGCTGACAAATACAAGATAAAAGCATCTTCCATTTGGGATTGAATGCTTTTCTCTTCAAAAGGAAGTTGTGATCCTAGTAAGTGGTTGCTCCCTGCAGCCTTCCCTTGGGCTTGTAGATGGCAGGAGGTGCTTATGGTGCCAGAAAAGAAACAGACTCTGAACAGGCCAAATGACCAAGAGCTCTCAAGAGCCTCAGGACCTGATTCCAATCCTGCATACCTCATTGGGAAATGGGAGACTCATTCCCATGGATACCCTAAAATGGCTAAAAGCCCTAACAGCAACATCCAAGGCAGGCAATACTTCAGCACAGGGCAACACAGCTTCCTATAAAAGGAGCACAGCAGTAATTGTGATGAACTTGTGATCCATGGTTCTTAAAAATTTTATGACCTATTGGAAAATTTCCTCTAGATTTTATGGGGTAATTTTTATGCTGGAAGATGTCTCTGGGTGTTCCTAATCTCTGGATATAATTACTGTGACTGATAGGGCAGTGAGGAGCAGCAGTGCATGCTCAGTCTCACACATGTCCTGCTGAAAGCCCTTCTGGAGAGAAGATTTGTATCCAAACCACAATAATTTATAAGCCATAAAGATCTGAGTCTTCACTGTAAAGTCAGCCCTGTGTAAGGGTGGGAGCCCCTGCATGAGACACTTCTGCACTGACAGGAAAAGCAGAGCAGAGAGAGGAGCAGACTTCTCCTCCTTCAGCATCCTGCTTTCCCCATTATTTAGAGACATCTGGAAAGATAAATCTGGAAAAGACAGTGCAGTAGGTATGGCATTCATTTTTAAAACTGTGGTATAACCAATGACCACTAACTGTTCAAAACATCCTTCTGTGCTAAAGAAAACAGTCAAATAGAAGGAAGAGAATTTAACTAATAACATTTTTTTTTTGTGCTGATTCAAACTAAAAAGTGAAAAGGGCAAGGCTGAGCATCTTGAGAATATGAAGGACAAAAAAATCACAGAAACTAAAGAAGTGAACTGTACCAATCCAAAGAACAAACTAAAATCAGAAATTGCATAAAACTGTTAAATGAACTTTCTTATTATAACGTTTATGAACAATGGCAGCTTGATTGAGCTGTGTTGCATCAGAAAATATTTAATCAAGTTACACAGAAGACACTTGAGAGAGTTATCACTCTGAAAATTCCCCATGTTGCCCATGTTAGGTGAGAATTAGTATCTAGCACAAAGTATATAAGAGAAAGAAAAAGATTTCATTTTTATATAAGCATTATGTTGGTTACACTTAACTGTCAGAGAGACGGTGTTTTAAGCAAGGGTAACAACTGTAGCTTGGCTAATTTGCTCTAAAATCCCAAGACATAATTGATTTAAATATTTGTTTGCCACTGCACAGGCATGTAAATTCCGTGTGGGTGTGTTTGAGAGATGGAGGGTATCAATCTTGCCTACTTAAAATGATGCAAAAAAAGAACCATACTCAGTTCCATTTTAGTCTGATCTACTTTGCTAGATTTACCTATCCTGTTATAAAAAAAATGTTTCCTGCTCCTAACAGTGTAAATACAGTCTACAATTGCATCAAGTAACCAGACTTTGTGCAAAGAAATAAGTGAAATTGAGAGCAGTGTTAATAAGCAATATCCTTTGCTCCACTTTGCAGAGCTTATGGTCCATCTGGTGAACAAACACTGCAGGCTTATCTGAACTCCAACTCACAGCCTGACTCATAGGCGGTTTAGAAGCACATTCTGTAATCAGTGGAAGACTAAGTTATTTCAGAGTAAAGATTTGCATTTTTCTTAAAAACAGTCATGTCCTTATCACATCAAAATTTAGATTTTGGATATGTGTTATAAGATGAAGGGGAAAAAGGTGAATGAACTGATTTGTCTAAGAATGGGTACCTCTAATATACTCAGTCTTAAAATCTCTGAAGAATACAGAACAAATAGCAAATTTGTGTATATTCCTGTGATATCAAAAAAAATCATAGCACCTAAGGAATGTGCCTTAGGAATAGAAGAGGTTGGAAATAGGCCATGAGCAGTGTTCAATGAGTAATCTGCAGCAGCAGTAGCAATGTATTCTGAAGATTTGGCTTCTTCCCTGAAGTGAGAAAGTCTTTCTTTTCTTTTCCTTCCATCACTACCAGAACAACACATGACTCCTAATCCCTTTAGTGCATATGGAGGACATAGACCTTTTCCCTGGGAGTCTGACAGTCTTACTGGTCTAAACATCAAATCTGAAAGAGCAAAGCAGGGTAGGGAATTACTCCTTGAGAATTTCACCATCTCAGACTACAGGTCACTGCCTGCTCTGCAACAAGTTCCCAAAACATTGCTTTTTGTTTTTAAACGCTGGTATATTACTAGACTTAAAAGGCAGAGGAAGTGTATTTTGATATTTTTGGAACCACAGAACCACCATTAACTTCATGTTCTGCAATTCAGTCATTTTATGGTTTACATGTGTGTTCTTCACCACTCAGGTATATTTTACCATGGATATTCACTCTTCCATATTTTCTTTTCATAAACAAAACCAATATTTTTTGCCAGGTACTCATTTTACATCAGGCTACTCTCCATGTCGGTTATAAAATTCAGGTTTTCTCTTATGTGCATGGGCAGAACTAAATTCAATGGAGATGTGACCACTGCATGCAAGGAATGCCTTCCATTCTGGTGGTTTTGTAAAACTTGAGATGCCAGCAAACCTTTCTTAATCCACTCTGGTTTCATTTTGCCACTTCACAAATGCAAACTCCGGTGTCAATGAATATGCAAAAGCCAAATTTTTGACACCAACATTTCATTCTGGTAACACTGTCTATAAATTATGAACTGAACATACTGTGTCAGGATTGAAAGACAATAAAAGCAGGTTCTATGTTCAGTTTGTATGAAATACGTAATATGGATGTGGAATGTGTATTACACCTTCCTTCTGAGAGATAAATTTAGTTCAGGACCTTGGAATATGCTCCACTTCAGGAAGTGAAGGAAAATGGAAGAATTATTCCCTTCACCATCACATTAAAGCATCCCTTTTTCTTTATAATCTCTTAGCATATAAAACCTTTTAGTATCAATGAGGAGAAATGGCTGTATATGTACTTTATATACAGCCCTCTGTGTTGTGACAGCTTTTTCTTTCAGCCAGTGGTCGAGGATAATCACGGAAGGATTACCCATCTGTTCTTGCCATGTGGCATTCTGTCTTCAGTAAGGAGATACTGCAGTTTGCAGCTTCCTGCAGTTCTTTTTTTCTGATGTTCTCTCATTAACTAAAAATTGTTTTATTATCCATCTAAGTTGCTAAGTTGGAAAGTCTGGAAGACTCATGAAGGTGACCTACTTTGGATTATCTAAATTAGAAGTAACCACTGCCTGTTGCAAATAGCACTTTCTTTAGATGCAGAAGGTTTCTTTGGCTTGGGCTTTCATTCTAGGGTTTACTTTTTTTCTGTCTGTCCACTTGAAGGAAAAAGACAAGTGGTACATAAAAAAGGGTAATCAAGGGAGAAGAGATGAAAAAAAGAGAATTTTTCACTAAGAGTGACTTTGTAGGTTGTATTTACATGATTAGCCAGTTTTTCAGAACACCCAACAGTTTTTAGACTACTCTTACTACAGTGACATACCAGTGCAAAGTATATGTAGATATTTATCCCAGTAGTCACCTGAAACATGTTCTATGTGTCTGAACTCCTACTGAGATATCACTTATCACTTGCTGCAGGAACAATAACTAGAAATGAAACAAGGTTTTAAAGATTTCAATAGTCTTTCATTTTTCCTAACATTGGAAAATGCAGTATTTTAAAGACAAAGTTTTATTCTTAAGCTCCTGATACGATACAAATTCATCTGTATGAGAGCTTGCTCTGAAAACATATCTGATGAAATAGTGTGACTGTTCTTCATAAACAGAGCCATTGTGTGGTAATTGATTTAATACAAACTTTTCTGTCAGGAAACATTGTTTATGATGGTACATCAAACCCAGTACTGGCAGCCTCAACAGATCATTTGCTACCACTGATGCACTCATGTCCCTTGTGCACACTGGGCAGTCCATGGAGCACAGCGTGTCAGGTGGAGCTGCGACTATTTGCCAGTGCATGACAGTGACATTTGCCTGAGCTTCTGCATGAAGTCTCCAAACTCTTGGACAAAGCTTCCCAGGGCAGGGAGTGGGGGAAGTGCATTTGTGCCATTTTCCCCTGGAAGAGAGGAACTGAACAGGTAGCCTGATGTCCTGGTGCAGTTTCTAACAGCTAAGCTGGCAAAAGAATGTTTCAGCTTCCCTCTGATACTGGTCTGCCAACACCATGGGCTATGTGGGATATTACAGAGCAAAGACAATTATACAAATTTAAGCAAACAAACTTGATAACTACCATTAATCTTTTTGTATTTAGAAAGTCAATAGCAAAAGCGGGTGCAAATATTGTTTGGCTGTAATTTGGATGCTACAAGAAAAGGAAGAAAATAGCCAAGGTATTTGATGTGCCTTAAAAAAATATGATTTTTAGAAGAGTAAGGCATTAGTCCATGTATGGCAAAGATGACTGTGTCATACATTGTATGATCTCTCATTTTAATAGCTTTTGAATTCATAGAAGTCGTAACACATTGTAAACACCTCCTTACTGAGTTAGGGAGGATTTTGGTAAAGCTGACACCTCCTTTACAGTCTTTGAGAATTCGTCCCATTCTTGACAGCACTGACTTTATCTATGCCCCATTCTTCCATCACAGTGGAAAACCCTCCATAAGCATGTGAGATTCCATGTGAATCTAGCAAACATGCTCCTCTCAGGAACAAGTTCCTATCTTAGCAAGACAAAAAGAAAGGTTCTTAAAGCCATATGGAGGCTGAGAAGCCAGAGGAGAATTCTCATGAGGTAGGTAACTAACAGCAGTTTTGTAGAAGCAGGCAGAACAGTGTCTCGATGTGCTCTTCTACATCTGGTTGTTCACAGAATATTCTGAGCTGGAAGGGACCCACAAGGATCCTCCAGTCCAACTCTTAAGTGAATGGCCCATACAGAGATCCAGCCCAAAACCTTGGCACTATTAGCACCATGCTCCAGCCAACTGAGCTAATCCCAGTGTTGGTCTGTATGGTTTGGGCTTCGTAATGATTTCTGCTTTGATGAACTTGAGGACTGGGAGGAAAAAGAGCTGGTAAACCTATCTGTCCACATCAGCAACCTCACACAAAACAGACCAGCTCCCTGCAATTTGCAGAGCTGTGTTGCTGACCTTGCACGAGCAGAGGCTCGCTTGCACACACTTGGAATCAGTGGTTTGTCTGTAGTGTGTTGGCCTTCAGCTACACAAATCAGTTGTGCAGAGATGGCCAAGTTACACCACATACTGTTGTAACCACTTTTAAGGAAAAGGCATGGTTTGGTGCCCACCATCGTGGCTCCATCAGTTTTGGAAATTGATACTCATCTCACATGGAAGCACTGTGGATGTGCTGCTGACTCTTCAGTGAGGGCTGCTGGAGGTAGAGGCTTGTTTGCTCTGTGGTCTCACTGAGGGAGATACTATATTCTGCTGCTTCTATTTTATTCAGATCTGCCTTGTAAGATGGAGATACTTACATGACTGCAGTTCTACCTTTTGAACAGTACAGTTCTTGCCATGACAACTCAGTGCTGAAATTACTGGTTCCTTCTACCTATTCCATTATTAAGTTGTGGGTATGACACACATCTGACAACACGTTTGCCTGCAGAACATTCTGCTCCAAAAGGCCAGGAAGTGTTTGCCACTGTTGTGGCAGTGAGGTGATGTGCAGGATCACTACAACATGTGTAGTTCACATGCTACATTGCAGAATTGCTCAAATACTTAAATGCCTGTATGCACAAAACCCAGGATATACACGTATAGGCCTTTTGAATAGACAAGTAGATGCCATGGATAAAAGTGTAGCTCACAGAATACAGATTAGGGATTGGAATTTAAATTGCAATACTTTGCCCCATGACTGATGCTAAAAGGTGTTACATTTCTTGTATACACAGAGAGAATTAAGAAAATAAACTAAATATTATTCACTGAAAGGGGAAATAAGTAGACCCTTGTTGCAGTGTGTGATTCTCTTAATACTTAATAGTTTAATGTTTTGTTAACGGTTCACCCCCATGTTCCATTATGTTTTCTACAAATTGGTATGTCCATAAATTGTCCTTCATTGTATTCCCCTCCCTTTGTTCCAGCTCATTCCCTGCCAGTCATGGTAACCCTACTCCTTGTTCCTAAACCTTTCCTGTCATTCCTTTCTTGGCCCAATCCCAGGACTGTCCCCCCCCCGTGGTTCCAGGTTGTCTCCCAAACCTCCATGGCCCATGGGGGCATGTGACCTTTCCCTGCCATGTATCCCCTCACTGGTTGATCCTATTGTAAACTCCGCCTGTTACTCCTCCTCTCCCTGCCTTACTGGTTGTTCAGTTGTATCCTCCCCTAAGACCTCTCTTGGATAAAATCCATAGCACTCCCCAGTTTGCTGGTCTTCTGTCTCTGTCTGCTTATGGAAAAAGCTCTCTGGGAATTCGTACAGGAGGCTCCTCTCTCATTCTTTCATTCTTACTCCACCCTTCGGCGCCGCAGTGGAGCCCGTGTGCTTTACATCTGCAGCCCGGATTGCGCGGCGTTCTGGGGGCAGCCCTCCGTGACAGCTGTGTCAGGAGCTGGCCAGGGCTGACGAAAATCTGACACAGCGTGTCAGACCCTAAGTGATTACACGGTGCTCTTAAAACAATTCAAGTATTCTCCAAATTACAGACAAGATAAATTCTTCAGTAAGCCCATATAACAAGTTATTTGTCTATATTGTGCAAGCCACCTTTAAGATCAAACAAAATGTTATGATGAATTTTGATCCAATTTCTGAATCGTGTAGTAAATTTTGACAACACATGAATGATCCATTTCAACACAATCTGCATTCTCAACAAAATGACTTGTGTGACATACGGCTGTCTTTTGCCCTGGGATGGCTTCTAATATTGCAGTTCGATATAATAGTGGCACACACCTTTCTTGATTAGTGAAAGTAAAGTTTTGCATTAGATCTTTCTTTTGCTGAAAAGTATTACAATAAAATATTTTATATCTCTCATGCTACAAATAAGCACCTGAAATTCCTGTAAATTCAAACAATTAGGTCTCAACCCAAGAAAGCACTAAATGACATGTATGGTCCCATTGAATTTGAGGACATATGCAAGGGCTTCAATCAAACCATGTATGTAGGAGCTTCGCTGAGTTGGGGCCTTACAGAATTATGCTATGTAGATCAGCTATTATTCATAAAATATATTTAAGTGAATAAAGTAATTTGCTGGTTAGCCAAAAAAAAAGAGGCTCTAGATTCCTTCTTAATAAGTTATATACAGGCAGATCTCACATTGCTAATACCTTCTCAACTCTTACCCTCCAGATTTACACAACTATTGATGAGACTATAGCTGATCCTATACAACACTGAAACTTCTCAAATGGCCACATTCTTGCCTGGAAACTGAACCAACAAATTTGGTACCTCATCCTGCTAGATGAACTCCACTGAAACAGATTCTTACCTCAGACTTAGATTTACCTGAGCACAGATGAAAAATGCAAAGTGGATCTGTATCATTTATTTTTAAGCCCCATGTAGCGAAGAAAAAGGCATATTATGCATTTCATGCATTATTCTCTCCTTTTTGCTGTATATAATTGACAGAGCTTTTCAGTGAAAAAAAAACTATCTGGCCAAATTCTCAGAGCCTCATGCTCTGCAAAAGTCTGTCTTAAGTTAATCTATATTAGGAGTAATATTCAAGTTGACTGCACTCATATGAAAAATGTATTTAAAAGGGTCTAGCAGATACAATCTGCTATTTCTTGCCCGACTTTGTTCCCTGCTGTTTTTAGTGTCTCACGGGATTTCTTGCAGAGTGGTTAAGTGATCTATACTGAGGTTTCAAAAGCAAAGATAATAGGAGTTCTATTCATGGGTTAAACACTTAGCTGCTTTAATACAAGATGTGTAGGAGCAGCCCCTAATGACATTCAAATCTTGTTATTGCTGTGCTTCAGTATAGGATATACTTGGTTTTGTGGCTACAAGAAGCAATTGCCAGAGATGACTAAATCCTGAACAGCAAATAAATCCCAGCACATGGAAATGATGCCTGATTTTGCTCTTACAGCAGTGCATCTTTGGGCTTCACCGTGCTGGCAAAACACTGCCGTCTGTTCTTAGTGTCTTGGCTTTTGGACATTCCCCTAAAAACAGCATTGTGGCAAGCTCTGACCTTCAGTATTTTTGGATTGCATGCCCAACTTATTTTTCTTACATCCTCCAAGGCTTGATAGTACTTGTCACCATTCCCTGGTGGAGATAATTCTACTGAAAACATTTACAGAAACACTCCTACAGTTCCTCAAGCAAATTTGTCTGACATAGCTCAGACTATCCATTTATAAACTTTAAACTTGCCCAGCTGGGTCTGCCAGAAGCCTATTAGGCAGCACTCTCACAAACTGCTCTCCTTCAGAGCAGTAAAGACTATTTGAGAATAGTGATCTTGTCCTATGACACAGCTGGACTGGAAAGGAAGTGGAAATTAGTGAAAAGAGCAACCCCTCCCTGGGTTTCCTAGTTATTGTGCAAAAGGGCTAAAAAAACCACTCAGTCTTACTATGGAGAAATGAAAACGAGGACCCTGAACAAGGAGAAACACTTCTGGCTCTGCTGTTCTTTGTCTCACATTGCCATTTGCTTCCTCTTCTGGACTACTGTGCAAAATATTACTGTTGAGCAAGCACAAGTGTCACAAGAAAAATTAAAAATCTTGTGGAGGAGAAAGTGCTGTACTCTTTACCATCCCTTGCTAAAAGCCAATGAGCAAACCATCCAAGTCCTTAACCCAGCATGGGAAAACACTGGAAATGGTAAATTCTGTGACACAGCCTATCTGTGCTGTGTCATAAGGGGAAAAAAAAAAAAAAGAAAATATGTATTATATATCTTGGGACAATATTAGTAGATATGCTCATGGCCTTTAAATATACATAAGACTGTTGCAAAGAGAAAAGCAATTAATTGTTCTGAGTTCAATTACAACAAGAAAAGATTTAGAAAGACATTAATACGACTTTCTAGGCACTGTTAAGGTCATTTAAGGAAGTTGTGAGGTCTCCGAAAACCTCACAAAAAGTTTAGATTAATAAGCTATTGGAATGGCTTAAGTGCTTCTGATTTTCCCCAAGGTCAAAATGAGTTTTTGGGATCCCTTCCCACCCAATATGCTGCAATACTACAGAACATGCTAGCAGGTTAACCAAAGGGGCAGGAGCCTGCCAATTCCACATGGAAACACAGATGAATTTGATGTTTCCTATCTGCAAATTAGGATGCTAGGAAAATAAACACAGTATTAATACATAGTATTATTTTATTGAAAAAAAATCTAGAGAAACAATTGCAATAAGAAGATCCAATCGTGGCTTAAGAAACATTTGCAAGGAGCAGAAACAGAAGACCTGAATTCAGTGTTTGTGAAATGTTTGTGAAAGGCTGGCAGCACCCACCAAGCGAGTGCTGCATTTCCCACCCCAGCGGGCAGTGGCAGCACGAGGTCGGGCAGTGCCTGTGAGCTCCAGCAGAGACCTGTGTGGGCAGCTCCTCTGAGTGCTTCATTTAGAGGCTAATTCAGCTTTTAATTGACTGAGCTCATCCCTTTGGCTGGCAGCAGTTGCTCTGCATGTAGATCCCTGGCTGTCTCTTGCACGTTGCCTGCACTGCAACTACATGGCCGAGATTGCTCCTCTCCTTCAGAATTCATGGTGAGCACAACCGTTACAGCAAACAGCTAAATACGGCTTTTGGCTGCCAAATTTCAGTTTCATTGCCATCAGAACATCACTTATCGTGGCTGGGCTATAATTTTCAGGCTTGTAAAACCTCAATTGTCATGTTTGGATTTTCTTTAATACGTATTATAAATGCATGAATTTGATTTGTGTAGAACGGAATGACTCTCAGTGGCTCAGGGATTTGGCAAAAAGCTTCACATATTTCATTGAGATTCTGTTTGGCCTAGAGAGGCGTTACAATTCTAGATAAAAAATGTGCTTTTTTAATACAGAAGTAATTTGTAATAGAATGTTCCAAAATAATTCGGTATTAAAGATGAACTGAAACAAAAGCAACATGATCTTTGCCTCTCTGCCATGGGAATTAATTGATAATAAGATTGAGAAAATGGAACTGGAAGAGTCTGATTTGACACGTTTTGCAAAATACGTGGTGGGTGAGTGCAGGGGAAGGAAGCAATTCCATCACCTTGAGCAGGAGGCTTAGAAGTGACCACATGCAGTTCCTTGGAGTGATACTTGGAGCTGTCTAGGAGCCCTAAGTAGTGTTAAGGAGCAGCAATATTTGTGTAAATCGTAACTACTAACAAAGCAAATTACAGTAAAAGCTCTTTGGTAAACAGAAAGGGGAAGCCTGCTAAAATCTGCTTCCTTTTACTAGGACAATTTGGATTATTTAAAGGCATCTGAACATTTGGAAAAATCTAGGAAGAATCTTAAAATGCCATATTTCTAAAACAAAAGATAAAATTTTACCCTTTCTGAGTCATATAACTTGCATCTATAGTTACACTTGTTTGAAGCCTTTGACAAAGCAAATACATATGTATGAGGTCTTATTTTTACACTTAATTTTGGTGTTTTGGTAAGTGCAAATGATGGAAGAAGTTGACATGAACAAATTGACACCAGTTTAGAAATCACCTCATTGCAAAGTGAGAGATATTTGGGACTGTTCATCACCTTGCTACAGGGAAGGCTTCTGGTGCTAAGTCAGTCAGTCCCGTGTTATGTATCAGGAATGTTTTCAACTCTAGGCTGAGGAACTACAAGCACTTGAAAGAGCCAAGAAACAAATGTAATACTTCAGCATGTTTACTGTAAAATGAAGGGCCATTTTATCTCAATCAAATAAACCAACAAGTGAACTGCAAATCTGTTACTGAAATAAATCCAGTTTACTCTCATGTAATTGCTTATTTCATTTTCAACTATGACATGAAGTTAGAAAACAAATTGATATTCTGTCACTTCTGTTTCAGTAAACTTAACTCAAACAAGTTGCCCTTTAGGTGCATCTTGGATGGAACGGTACTTTATCTTCATCCCAAGGAAATCAGTGTATTAAATTTGTTTGAAAAATTATTATCCAAGCCATGACTCCTTTTCAGACAGTGTTTGAACTGCATACTAAAAAGGCCAAATTTCCCCCAAGAGCCAGCACAAGCACAGAGAAGATAAGTACCATAGTATATCCTCCCTCTGCAAGAAAATGTACCAGCAGCAAAGATACAACATGAGCTCAGACAAACTCAGTAAGCACAGAAAATGCAGAAATCTTGTGGGCGTGGGCATTTTCCTCTTTCCTCATGGCCAAAATACAATCCTGATGTGCCTCAGATTTAAAGAATAAGCTATATAGACCCTATACTGTCTCAGCCAGAATCAGAATACTAATCCAGCACCACATCCACAGTGGGTGAAGTTAATAAACTGAAAGGCATCAAAACTAAAGGAGTAATGAAAGGGCAGGGGATACAAGGAACACCCTTCCTGCTGAGTTCTAGGGGCTGAAAATGTTTGTTAAAATAAAGAATCAAGATTCACACCAAAAAAAAAGGCTAGGTTGTTTAGCACAGCAGAGGTCAGCAAAACAGGCTGGCTGACTGCAGCAGAGCACCATACAGAAAGGCTGGGATTGAAACCGCCGATAGAACATCTCACCCTGGACTCTCAGGGAATAATCTTCATCATCTCTAGTTTAAAGGTCAAATCAAGGGGTTTAGGAAAAAAAATTCCCCTTTAAAAGGTCCAAGGCATAACTAATTCATGTCTGTACAAGCTGAGAGAAGATTACAAAAATGGTCTCTGTGATTTTTTATGTTTTTTCAATTTATAAATGTAGGGAAAAGGTTGTTCTGGACAGATTACCATTTTTAGTGATACGTTCTACTTTAATTATAAAGAATTTTGGATTAGTTCATATGCTTAAAGCTACACTTTTAAAATTAGTGTTACTGAAACAAATATTAATTAAATGATGAGGTAGGACAAGTTAAGACATGGCACTAAGTACCAATAGTTTGTAGGAACTGGGAACTGAGAATTTCCAGAGCAATCCAATTCCACCCATTCAAAAATTCTATTGATGTGTATTTATACTCTGTATTCAATAACCATAACTGTTGCAGCTCGTGTTTATTTTAATAGTTTGTGGTTAACAGTTTAATGGTTTATTCCAATGTTCTCCTATGTTCTCCCTGAAGCTGGTTTACCCCCCTGAGTTGTCCTTCATTATATCCCCCACCCTTTGCTCCAGCACCCCCTGCCTGTCATTGTAATCCTGCCCCTTGTTCCGGAACCTTCCTTGTCAATCTCACCTTGGGCCAATCCCTGACTGTGCAGCCCCTCTGGAATTCCTGACCCTCGACGCCCCATTGGCCCAAGTGACCCGCCCCTCCTCCTGCCTCTTCCTATTGGCCCTGCTGATCCCCTCACCCCTCCCCTGAGGATTCCCCATTGGTTAATTGTTCCTACCCACCAATTTTTGATCATATATAATACCATGCATCCTGCTGCTCGGTGCTGTATTATTCCTGACCCCTTCAGCTCCAGTAAGCTTTTCTTGGTGGAACCTCATACAGAGAGCCTCCTCCTTCTCCTTTGCCTGATCCCTGACAGTGGTGGACCATCTCTCACTGCTGAGCAAGCGAGCTCAAAGGCTCAGCCTTTGGAAAGCCGTATCCCAAGGCTGTTCCCCACACCTGGCTTGGCGCCGGTGTTGGATGAGCTAGCCCGGGCTCCAGTGGCCATGTCACATAACTGCTGCTAAGATATTTAGATTTTATGTAATATGTACTAGATCCTCTGCTGTGGTACCCTTGGCCCTTAGACAATAAATAACATTAGTTTTTCACGCTTGTCAAGGCAAGAGGCTCTGTGGATAGCATCCAGGTTACCCTTCCTTATATCTTCCTTGAATAAGAAGGTTGCCATACTCTTGGCTGACAGAATAATTTCATTCAGATTTCACTGTGATTGTATGTTTTCTGATTTACATCCTGTATTCGTCTGGCATGTATTTGCCTCTAAATAAATTCAGGGTATTACATGTAGAGGGATCTTTTTTTGCAAGATCTTTGTCAAAATCAAAATTACTAGAGCTTTTAAAAATAAGGTCTCTAAGACTGGGTAAACACAGATTTTTCAACAAATCCTCAATTCCAAACCATCATCACTTTCTCTGATTGGGAGTTTTCTACAGGCAAGCTACACCTTCTCAATTTGCTCTTCACAGTTACTTAGAAAATGGATGTTTCACTGCCAAAATTTGTGCTTCACAATTGATTTCCCGCATTGTGGTTGTCCTATGGAAAACATACCATGGAAGAGGGTCACAAAGAAGTTTCAAGACCTATGTATGAGCACCTTCAAAGAAGCAAAGATCCATTTACATTTGCACATGTAACTGTTTTAATTAGAACCATGGATTTATCTGTATAAATAAGTACAGGGTAGAATCGCTTTCAAGATAAATCAGTGACTTGAAGAACTCTTTTCCCCCACTTCATCCCATGGACCTGTAAGTGTTGCTTATTTTAATAATAACAAAAAATGAAGAAAGAACAAACCCCAAAGAAGATTTAAGTGATTTGTAATATGTGATGAAGCGATCTTCATTGATATCTGTGAGAGTGAAAGAAGGGCCTGGACAAGCTCTTCAGGCTGGGAAAAGCTGATATTGCTGTGTCACAGTCTCAGTGTTTGTGCCCAGCAGAGGTCCCTGGGTGTAAATCAGCTCTTGTCTCCTGCCCAGACAATCCCGTTTCTGTCACCAGGATTTTACATGCAATAAGGCCCTTCCTTGGGAGCTGAAGGTCACACCTGAGACAGAGAGAAAAGAGGTGGCACGGAGAAATGTGCTGGAGGGACAAACTGAGAGGGATTTGGATTAGAAGATTCAGAGGCTGGGGTGAATTTAGTGAAAGGACCACAATACTGGGGCATTTAACCAGAATTATTCTGCTTAGAACTAAACTGAAAAATCCAATGTTAGGATAACACCAGAACAGCAACCTCTTCAGTCACAGGATATAGTTAGGTTTCCCTGCTTTTTCAAAATTGTGGAATAAATACCTGTCCTGATTTACTTGTAATGCAGCATATCAAATTTTTAATGTTTCTTATGGGCTCTATACAGCTCTTTCATCCCCACTATCATTATGTTAATGATGTAGTGAAATAACATTGATTTTAAAACTCTAATTTTCTGCCTTTTTTAAAAAAACCCAAACAGATGAAAAGCCTACAATCTGATTTTTGCCACAAAAGCAGAATATTGTTGCCTGCCCTACAGCACCTAGACTAGGAACAATGATGAAGTCACAAACCTGAGTATCAGGAACTCCCTTGAAATGGGAGTGGAGAGACAACATACAACCCACAAACAACAAAACATCTGAATGAAGAAATGCCATAAAACTTGGTAAAATTACTCCCTTGAGTAATGCTGGATGAAATCCAGACTAAAATCACTGAACAGTGAAGCTATTCCAATATATGCCACAGTAACATCAAAATACTTCCTTCTCCTCTATAAACATCCTTTAATTCTTTCTGGAAAATGGAAGAGTACCACGTGTGACAAGTGTTCCTAAGCAGCCTGCTGAGCACCAAATGTGAACTATAATTCATAATTCATGCTCAATTAATCATAATGTATAAGGAATGGCTCTGTTAATGCTTCTACTAACTACCTAACCTATTTTGAGAGATGCAGGCAGAATTTCAGCTCTTGTGACTTGCTGCTGTGAATGACAGAATACGGATACCCCAGCAGCTGTCAAAGTCACCAGCCTTCCCTCAATGAAGAGAAAAGCAATTCTCAGTATTGCAGGAAGCCAAGAAAAGCCTGAAAAGCAGAAATGAAAGTATGTGAGAGTGGAGAATGTTACCTTTTCTCATGTAAATCCCACTGAAAAGCAGCCTGTGTAATCCAAGCCTTGCATCAAACTAAGATTTGGAACAACCTTCATTTAGCAAATAAGCAATTTCTAAGTGATACCAAAAAAAAGAGGAGAGGTCTGATGTCTCCAGATACTGTTCTGGGGTTATTTTTACATGGCAGCCAGGGAGCAAATCCTGATTTAGGGGAAGAAGCTTTACCTTCACATGCTACTATTTTTGTTAATCAGAAGGAGGAGTTAAAAATGGACTGGCTCTTTGCTCTGCTCTAGTCACATTCTGACAGAGGAAAGTGATTTGAATCATTAAAGCCACACTCGCAGCTGATGGACCTGGAATCAGCCTCTCTGCCCCAGGATATGTTTGTGGATATCAGAAAGCTAGACTTCACGGTCCACCATTTCTGAGCTGAATAAGCTGTCAAGGAGAGCGGTAACTTGATGAATCCTTGAAATCCTCTGGCCTAATTTCTGTCAGGCACCCCCACAGGTACATGGTGATATTTTAGAATGCTCACAGCCTATTCAGGTAAGTGCTTATGTTAGAAAACATACATAAAACTACCATGATGAAAGAGGAGAATTACATAAGGAACTCTGTGATGTGTTCTACCAATGAAATTTTGGCTGTTTCACCCTGCCACCTAAAAGTTAGGGACAATATGGAACATATTTTTCAAGCTTCTTGCAATATCATTCCAAGAGTCTCCTGCAGCCCTCAGTATTTCAGGGCTTTCCAGCCAGGAGAAGCTCAGCTAATTGTATTCCAGCCTGTCATCACTAGACCTTGGGGTGTTTTCTTTTCCCTCCCTCTCCATTTTTAACAGCTATTTTCCATCTCAAACCAGTAAAACCTGCCATGGAAAGCTGAGCTCAGCATTAGAGCACCTCTCTTGGAAAATCTCTTGGACAATTATTAAAACACGTAGCATTCTTCTCTCTTGAATATCAATTCCCGGCTGTTATGAACATCAGGAGGGTACGAGCGGGCAGAAGCCCGCGGACGGAGCGCGGGGCGGGGCCGTGCTTGCGGAGGGGCAGCGCTCCCGCCTGTGTTTGACGGGGACCAGCAAGGACGGGCAAAGGGCTGGGCGAGGGCGGCTCCCCAGGTCACAACACGTGCGGGTGCGCCGGGCCGGAGGGGCGGCCTGTGCCCACCTGGGACCCCCTGAGCTCACCTGAGCCCTCCTGTGCTTGCCTAAACTCACCTGAGCTCGCCTGTGCTCGCCTAAACTCACCTGGGCCCCCCTGAGCTCGCCTAAACTCACCTGGGCCCCCCTGAGCTCGCCTAAACTCACCTGGGCCCCCTGAGCTCACCTAAACTCAACTGGAACCCCCTGAGCTCTCCTAAACTCACCTGGGCCCCCCTGAGCTCTCCTAAACTCACCTGGGCCCCCCTGAGCTCTCCTAAACTCACCTGGGCCCCCCTGAGCTCTCCTAAACTCACCTGGGCCCCCCTGCGCTCGCCTAAACTCACCTGGGCCCCCCTGAGCTCACCTGAGCGGCAGCGCCTCCTCCCCTTTGCCGCCAGGTGGCGCCGCAGCACCGGTTCAGCGGGCGCGCGGAGCCCGCGCGGGACCGGGACCGGGATCTGGACCGGGACCGGGATCTGGACCGGGACCGGGATCTGGACCGGGACCGGGATCTGGACCGGGACCGGGGAGCCGGCCGGGGCCAGCAGCTCGCCCGCGCGTCAGGGAGCGCACGCTGAGCCTGCGCTGCAGCTTTTATCGGGAAATAATTTCTCGCGCTGCTGCGATTGCGGTGGGTGCCGTGGCCGCGGTGCCGAGCGCGGCCCGGGAAATGGGATCTGCGCGGCCGCGGTGGGCAGAGCGGCACCGCCAGGGCCAGACACTGCCTCACCTACAGTCACCGTGAAATTGCTCCTCCGTGCGACAGTGAGAGCACCCGCAACAGCCCGATCCTCAGACAACTCCCACGCGTGAATAAGTTTACTCAAATTCACAGTCCCACACAATCCAATTAAACAACGCAAAAGCATAAAGTTACTCGTGTTCATGGATCCGGATAGCTGCGTCCAACGTTTACTTTGGTCTGGTGCCAGTAACCATCCCTTATCTGTATTTCATTTCTCAGCTCTACAATTAAAAGTTACATTCAAGCATCGTCCTCCCAGTGGGCCCTCAAGGATGAAACTTTTATAGTCTTCAAATACATTATGTATCTACTACTTGCGTTTGTTGTCCAGGAAATCTCCAGTGGACTCTATAGGGAAAGCACAAAACAATGTATTATGTATTCGGGATTTTGTGCCGATCTCAGTAATTGCTACAATGTTCGGAATAAAAGGAACATAGCTATTTGATAATTAATTACACTCTAATTGCATTCACCTGGGAAAAATAGATAGCACTAAGGGGCAAACAGGGGTCAATAATATTAGTATAGGTGATCACCAACCCTGTATATACAAGTACCGATTTGTTAAGCAGAGTTAAACAGAGTGATAATTTGCATGAAGGATTATGAATGCAGAGATAAACACATGGAAAGTAAGAGAAATAAAGCTACAACTGAATCTAAACTAGTGATCCATTTGCTTTGGCTGCAGCAGCAGGTTAACCCCTGGGAGGAACGGGACCACTGATGCCACCTCTGCAGCTGAATCCACCTCTGCAAAGAGCCTGTGCACAATCCACCTCTGCAAAGAGCCTCCCTTCACTTTTTGAGTACAGCAGTGCTATATTAATGTGTGTGAGAGATGGAAACCAGGGCTATTCACTCCTGTATAATGACAAGCAGATGGTGCAGTGTAACTTGGCCCAGACGTGGCTGGAGCTCGCTCTCTGCTTGGGGAATGCAGCTGGGCCATCCACAAGCAGAAGGAACTGCTGGAGGAACTTTATTACTCAAGTGTGGGGCCCTGGTCTTTCATCTCACAGAGGGGGAAAAATAGATAGAAACAAGCCTTGACTGCTGCTGATTCATAGGCTATTGCACCTAACCACAAAGCGAGGTGAATTTAGGGCTGCTATTTGAGGCCTCTTACTGGTCTTCAGTGTAGCAGAGTTTTTCCCCAGCCCTCAGCTCAGCAGCAATGACACAAATGAATGGAATCTTTCATGGGTTTGGTAGCACAGAGCTCCCCCAGGACTCCTTGACTTGTGCCTACAGAATCTGGGAGTCACACATGAACCCCACCCAAGCAGGATAAAAATCACTGCTGCTGATCCTGTGCATTCAAACACACTGATGAGCAGTCAGGAAACAGCAGCTTAACACAACGAATGAGAACATGAAGTTTGTGATCCCTGAACTAACAACTTCCAAGCTCAAACACCTGTGGCTGTGTTCAATTGATATCAGTCCAAATGGCTGAGCATTCCTTAGGGAAAACAAGAGTCAGCGAAGTACTTGTACAGCACAGCACTTCCAGGGCTGCTGGATTTAGAGGAGCTCAGCTCTGCCCTCAGCCTGAGCCAGGATGCCTTACAATCAGATATTTTCCTCAGGCATTGCCAGGGTAGGGGAGGAGACAAATCATCAAAAAGAAGCTTTGCAGCATGCAGAGAGAGCATCATGCTCAGCTATTGAAGTGCAGGGTCTGCTCTTGCACATCTGTGTTGCCATTTAGTCCTTATAGACTGATTCCTTCTCTCCTGGAACTTGCAGCTAGTTCAGCATTTCCACTGCCTTTCCCTTTTGCTGATATGCAGTGGGTGTGACTACTGCCCATCCTGCTACATGGACCTCATACACGGTCAAGTAGTTCTGTACAATTTTGTTATTATCATGCAAACTACTGCCCTTAGGACTGAAAAGCATCTGCCTCTCAGATGGAAGGAAGCATGGAACTTCTTGGCCAAGGTGAAGAACCATTATATACTTAATATTCAAAGTGCAGTTCTTTTAAACCGAATTATGATGAAAAATACCAACTGTAAAAATACCTGTGATGAAGTTTCTAGGCCTCATAAGGACTGTGGGACTCCTGCATGGTTGTTGGATAAAAAAAAAAACGTGCAGGAAATCTCAGTCATTTCATAAACAGCGATGAGACCCCTGTTCTCTTTGTTTATCACCAATGGTGAAAAGACAATTTCTCATTAGGCCCTTTCTATGGTCCATGGAATGAAGAGCAGGCTGTGCAGCATGAGGCCAAGATCAGGCCCGAGCAGAACAGCTGAAATCCAGCTGCTAATCCAAGAATGCCTTTGCTGGTGGGAACCATAACTGGAATGGGTTACAGACCCAGCCACAGCCACGTACATCCCAGATCCTTGGGAGCACTATCTCACACAACTGTTCTAACCTTGAGGATAACTTGAGCTCTCTTGTCAACCATCTGCCTTACAATAAGTTGACATGCTTATGTATTCTCTCCATCAAAAGGCAACTTTTAAAATGCTATTAAAAAAAAATGTGTACAAATTAAACAGTCAACACATTTTACTGCTGCTCAGTAACTAAAATGCTTTCACTCTGCTATGCAATCTATAACTGCCAAAATTACTTTCATGTGTGTTTATAAGTCTTCCTATATTTTCTCCTCATTACTCCAAATACATTTTAAAAGCTTGTTAAGATAGATTTGTTGGTGTTTTGTATCTAGCTGACTGTGCATGTTAAAGGCTTCAACTGTGACTTTCCTAACTTGAAACACACTATTCCTCATGCTGCTTGTTAAAATACATGTCATTCCAACCATGTGCATTAATTGGCTTGTCTGGGGAAACAGAACTCAGTTTATGAAGTCTGTCATCCTGCTTTGTAGCTTAATTATAAAATAAAATTATTTTTCCTTCCCCCCAGCCAGACTATTTGCTCTGCGTTTTTCTTTTTTTTTCCCCTTCCTCATGCTGCTGTTTGAATTCCAGGGCTGAGTAACTGATCTGCTGGGTCCTGCTTCAGCAGCTGCTCCCAGGGCTGGTGGTTAGAGCAGCGTTCCCTAGGGAATGCAGGCTCTGCCAGGGACCTAAACTGAACTCTTAACCACCCGGGGCTGAGAGGTGCTGACAAACAGTCATGTCCAGGCTAAAGTCTGACATTTCTAACAAAGGCAAAGGATTATTTAAGTAATTGCACGCTGGCCTGTGATGTTTTGTGTATACCCATCCCCTCTACAGCACAGAGGGAGCTGCCACATACCCAGAAAGCAGGGAAGCTCAGACATTTCCAGGGACAAAGGAACAACAAACCTGTAGAGAACAGGTGTGCTAACTCTTGTCAGAGCCAGCTCTCAATGAAAGATGACATCAAGCTCCTTAGAGACCAACATTCTGAGTATCAAATTCCCACCATTGGTAACTCCACTGGGTTCACCCTAAGGGTTTTCTTTTCCAATAGCAGAGTCCTTACACAAGGGTCGATGGCACAGCCAGAAGTCAAGAGCAGCCCAAATTAGACTGTCCGGGACTGAGGGAAACTCAGGTGTCTTGCTGCAAACCACAGAATTGAAGGATAAAGTCACAGGTCAGCAGCTGCAGTCACAGCAGGACTCCCACAGACTTCAGAGGCACCAGGATCACCCCCATGGATGGAAAAAAGGGCCTTATTTCTACCAACTGAAACATAATGTACTAAAGAAGGGGTCTAAAAAATATCCAGAATTATAAAAGATCTCTATGAAAATTAACTGGTTTTACTACACCATCCTGCTTAGGGTCTAAATCCACAGCTCCCATCCAGCAAGTCCCAGCTCCCTAAACCTCCACTCCTGTGAAAGAATCCCCTTGATAGGTTGATTTTAAGGCAACTCTTCAGCAGTGGAACAGCGCAAAGCAACAGGAACCTGAAGCACTATACTACCTTTACAATACCCAGGTATGCTAATACTAATTGTTTCTTCCTTCTCTAACACACAATTCTGCGTGTTTTAGAGGTCAGATCCTGTAAAAAGTCTTCTGAATCAGAAGCCAGAACCTTAACTCAAAGCTGTGATAATTTGGGATAGAAATCAAAATTATCAAACTTTGCACGTGCTACTGCAAATTTTGCTTCTTATCACACAAAACCTAATTTCCCTTTACAAAGGGATCAATCTTGATCAAGACACACATCTTCCAGCAAGCAGCCCCTCTGTAAAAATATTCAAGTAAAAATCCTTACTTTAAGAAAGGCACCAGATCCTCCAAGTTCTCCCTTCTGACTGCACCAGCCCACTCCCTCCCACAATGGCAGGAAAGCCGTATGTGCCAAGAGTCATTGGCATCATCTGTAACTAGGCATTCTGCTAGTGATTTAGGAAATCTGTTAATGGGAGATTAATTGGAATCAGGATCAGCCAATTGCACAAATTTTCCCCTTGATTAACACACCCACTTGTTGACAGGATGAATTACAAGTCGTGCCATTCACTGACGTAGCTGGGCCCCAGGGAACTCATCGGTGCTCCTGCAGTTTGGTGGCATTTAATGTGCCCAGGAATTGGTGATGCTGGGAGGGTTTGCAAAGCTGGGGGTGTCACAGCAGGAGCTGAGCAGGGAGAGCAAAGCTCAGTCCCACACAGCCCCTGCCTGTGGCCCGCCCTGAGCTGGGCTGGAGTGGATGGCTCCGCTCTGCAGAGTGACAGTGCCATGACACAAACTTGGTGTGATGGGCCGTGAGCTCCACAGCTGCAGCACCTGCACCAGCTCTGAGAAGGCACAAAGTGGGCAAAGGTGAGCTGCTGGAAGTCCAGCACAGCAGGTGGTGCCTCCCTGCTGCTGGGAGGGCTCCAGGTCTGATTGCTGCACACCCTTCCTGCCTGGCTTGGCCAGCACTGGTGCCACCAGAGCCAGCCTGCAAACAGCAGGGCTGGCAGGCCTTGCTCTGCTTCCCCCCGTAAGCAGCCAGCTTATTGCAGTGGTATTTCTTCTGTGATCATGGCTGGGCTCAAACCTTCATCTTTCTTATGTTTGTAACTTAAGAAACCTTGGTGAAGCCACTGAACTCAGACTAGTGCAAGGCAAGTGTGGACTCAAACCAGGTCAGCAGATGCCTAGCAGAGCTGTGGGCTGAGGGCACTCTGACCCCAGGAGCACTCAGTACCCTGAGCTCTCTCCTCTGTCCCACTGTGTCCTGGAGCAGCCCCTTCAGTGTGTGCCAAAAATACCCACAGCAACCATCAGCGGATACATGGATATTCATTTCTTCAGTGCCACGAGTATTACCAAATTATTTCTGAATAAAACCCAGACAGGGTTGCCATGAGCATTTAGATTTGGCCTAATGCTGTCCCAGTACCACAGGAAGAACATGACTTGCTATGATAAGTTGCAGTTGGCCATGGGACTTAAAGCAGGCTGTTTTCCTCGAGTTCAGTGTTTTACAATTCCACATTAAGTACAGTGAATGCTAATGAGAGAGCCCTGGAGCTGCTCGGGTGGTCTGTAACAGGGGATGACAGGTCCCCAGGGAGAAGATCAGACTCCCCTCTAATGTGACAAGTGTGGCTGTGTGATCCTCTGCTCTCCTGACATGCTTCCTCTGCTGCCTTGGGAGGAAGGACAGCCTTTTATCTCAGGGAAGAGGTGGTGGGTTGAAAGAAGCTGATGATCAGCTTTGCTTTCACATGGAGGCGGATGAGTTGCAAATTACCTGCTGTCAGTGGAAGGCTGAAGCCAGAGCAGAAGGCTGGGCAGTGTGCTGGGCTGGAGACAAGATGTGTGTTAAAAGGGGAATGGAATGCTTGAAGGGTACTGAGTGTTTTGAGGCAGAAAACATTTTGCAGAAGAGATGTCTGCATAAGTAACATCTTTATAAGCAAGGATATATGGAGATGAGAAATTGCTCCTAGAGCTCTGAGAAAATGAAGATTTACTGCTTTAAGTAAAAAGGGAAAAGGAGATGCCAGGCTGTGCCCCGACTTTGCAGGGAAAACATTACTATGTGAGGTTTTGATGAATAGCTGTAAGGAAGGCTGAGTAGGCTCTGCTCACTCTCAGATTGAACCTGAGCTCGCTTATGGCAGAGAATGATCAACCTCTGTCTCTGAGAGAGAGCAGTGGGGTCTCTTTGTCTGCCCCAGTGCTGCCGTGATGCCCAGGGTGTCCTGCACCAGGGTGTGCCCACCTGGCCCCAGGCAGCCCAGCCACACACGGTGCAGGATTTGAGCACTGGGAATCCCCCAGTGTCACAGGATGGGAAACTGGTTTAGACACAGTCCAGGGAAGCAGTGGAATTCTTTGCTGGCAGGTGCAACAGGAGTTCCTGGAGCACCAGACAGGGCAGGACAGCGTGGCACAGTCCCAGTGACCTGCAGCCAGAGACAGCAGTGTGTGCCCAGGAGGGGTGAGCAGCCAACAGACACCAAATCCATCTCCTGAGCCCAGAGCCAGCCCAGAGGCACGTCCTTCAGCAGTCACTCACTGCCTGTCACAAATGCACAAATCATGAGCTTTGCATCCAATTAGTACTCAAAGGCATGAAGATTTTTCTGCATTTATAAATTTCTAAGAAATTAATCTCCAAACCAGTTGCTTTCAGTCTAATGTCTGCTGGGGTTTGGAGGGGGTTATTTGTATGGACTTTTTTTTGCTGACTGTTGTCAGGCTTACTCTGAATGCCAAGCTCCTGTTGCTTTACCTGTGCATAAGAGGATGTTGCAAATGCCAGAGATGACAGTTTTCCTTGCAGGAGCCCAGGGCTTCCAACCCAGTCAGTAATGGCAGACACCACCCCCATCATCTTGGAATGCCTACAGTCTGTAAAGAGAGCACGGTGGATACATTAGTGATCAAACTATGTCAGCTATGACAGAAGTCTTTGAAGATTAAGCAGGAAAAAAAAGTCTTTGAAATAGATGTTGAGAAGTTATGTTGTCCTTTTACTTATCTCAATCTAAAGCTTCCAACAGTGGTCTTGCAGAACAGAACTGACCAGGGATTTCTTTATCATGCATGAAATGATTTTATTTCATCCTGGTGCAGGAAATGACATGAAAACCATGCAGAAAATAGTAAAGTCTTAAGTCTGACAGGAAAAAAGGCAAATAGAATGATTTATGCTAAGGTCAGAAATACTATCCCTTCTTACCCGCTGACCATCCCAGACCTGCTCTCTGTGTGGAACCAAGAATTAAAAATACATCAGACTCTATTCAATTTGCAGGTATAAGGGGGTTTCAACTGGAAAATATTAACTCATTCCTTCCTCTGATGCCATTTGCAGAAGCCACACAGTGCAGAGTCCCAACAGAAAATGTGATCTCATTTTGCTGCAAGACAAAGTTGCACAGCTCTTTTTCAGTCAATCAAGCTGTTAGCAATTACTAGAGGAAAGGTAGCATTTTGTACACCTTTAAAACTTCAGGAGTCATATTACACAAGAGCTCAGTTCTCTACATTAACAAAAGTAAAACCTCACATCAACAGATTTGTTTTTTGGTTTTTTTTAAACCAGAACAGCTTTTTCAGACACTGCAAATGAAAACTCACTTCTGTGATAGCTTCCTTGTGAGAGGGCAGGGGCTGTGTTCTCTCAGCCAAAGGTGTGAGTTTATCCACCTGAACCCACGCTCACATCACACCTTTCCCACTCAAGGAGTTCCCACAGGAACTTCATGTTATATTTTTCCTGGTGCAACTGTAGGCTTCTGTCAGAGCCAGCAGTTTGCCTTCCCTCCCACAGTTTGTCCCTGCTCCAGGGTCCTGTCCCCTTGCCCGTGCTGAAATCGATGACTGGGCTGGTCAAAGGGAACAGGCAGGGTATGGGATTTTGTGGGGGTATTTTTACTGAGATAGTTTCCTGTCAAATTTGGCCAACCACCTCTGCAAGATCCAGTGCTGACAGGACAGCAGGAATGCAATGCCAAGAGTGGAGCTGGGAGTGTTTCTGAGAGCAGCTGTGATTAAATAGGTGTAACACCAGACTGCATCTTATGGGGACTAAGGATTTATACAATTATTCATTTATACAATCTGAAAGTCAGAAACAATTCTGAGGAAGAGAGTGAAAACTGGAGATAAGCAGGAAAAGGAATTCAAAATAGCAGAAAGATCCATTAATTGACTCTGATTCCAGGCAACAAATCTGATTTTCCTTTAGCTCATATCAAGCAAAATCTGAGTGCCTTACTCACACTGTTCTGAACTCAGTTAAGATTTGTTCAAAATCTCACAGCCCACCCAAAACCTCTGCTGGGTTTCATTGATTTTTGTGCTTGGGTGAGATCAAACACACATAACCTTGCAAAACTCAAAAGGCAGCATGTGCAAAGAAATTACCAGATACTCTGCCTCCCCGTGATGGGTGTAGGGGAGCTTTTATGCAACTCTGTATTTAGCTATTCCCACCTTTGATGTCACCAGATCTCAGATGGCATTTCCTCTTTTCTTTATATTTCCTTTAAGCAACAGTGGCATTTTTTCAATAGAAGCAGAAATCTCTTGGATTCTGACAGCTGCTTTCTGTTGTCAGCCAGAGAATAACAGGTTCTAATTTCTAATCTTGCATTGTCTTTTAAACTAAAAACTGCCAAATCATCTGTTAATGGAGACAGAAACATTTGCATGCTAATTTGCTTCCAAATGATTTAAAATTGATGTTACTGGCAGCCTGGAGAAATAACTGTTTAAGAAGCCTATCCAATTTAATATTTTTATTATTGTTTGCTATTTATCCAGTAACACTGATGTCCCTGGTGTTTAACAGGGATGTTCATCACTTTACACATTAACTGTCCAATCCTAGCAAAATCCCTGTTTGGAAGACAAGTGTTGTAATCTTTCCTCTGCAGATGAGGATGTTTCAGTGCCACATGTCTGCATCTTGCCCAAGAGCACAATGCAAGAGGCAAGAGCAGGCTGGCAAAGGGACACCTTGTGCTTGTGGCCAGCTCTGGCCAGGCCAGGAGGGTTGCCTCAGCAGGAGGACAGCCTCACGTTATGGAAGAGTGCTAACATTCCTGGGCTGCTGCCCATTGCCATGGACAGGCCTTACTGCCTCTCTGTTTATCCATGGATATGAAGCAATCCACCCCAAATTAGAGCAGACTTTGTACCTGTGTGTGGTTTGTGCTTGTGTGCAGTGTATGCTGTGACACCGTGTAACGTGGCTGCTCTAGATATAAAGAACAGCCCAGTCCCTGGAACTGCAGCCTTAGAGAGTCCAGGAATGGGCACCATGGATGCGGACCTGAGCATTCCATACCCAGCTTGACTGATGGAACACGGTGTTAAACTTCACTTATGTAATTACCACCTGCACAGGCGTGAAATTCCTTCCATGTGATCCTTGATTCAGTGCAAGGCTCAGAGCCAGCCTCCAGCAGACACTCAGTGTCACAACTATTTTGCTAGTTACCCAAAACCTCTGGGGACTGGCCTCGCTCCACCTGGGCTCCAAGGACTGATCCCACTGCTGCCTGCACAGGAACCTCACTTCAGGGCAGAACAAGAAATAAATATTCATTTATTTTCAGACCTTAAGGTGGTTCCTCCTTCCTAGAACTGGTGCCTTGTCTATTAAAACAACATAAAATGGTTTCTCGTTTCATATAGATGCATCTTGAATTTCCCAGCTGTCATCTGACAGATAGGAGCATCAGGAGAGAAAAGAATAAACAAGCATAGTGTATAAACAACCCTGGGGAATAAATTTTGCAGACTCTGAACATCAATGATGTGCAATTCTTTGTTTGCTGAAGTGAGCAAGTACACAGGGAGAATTGTACATAACAATTATATTAAAACACTGCACAGGGCTTGAGCTTTAAATATCTCATAGGAAGAAAACATAAATGCAAAGATATTTTCAGCTGTTTCTTTAAGAAGGACAGGTGAGGGTTATACAGAGGGTGTAAACTACCTTGGGTAGTCTGAGAGCTCTTGTATTGAGAGAACTGCAGTCATCCCTGGGCTGTGACTTTGGACCTCAGCTAGAGACCCTGCAGGAATCAAACGCAAGCATTGCTCCCAGGATTTCTGATTAAAAAGCTAAAAAAGGAGAAACTAAAGAGTTTTATTTCACACAGCATTTCTACTAAAAAACAGTGGGTTCTGTGACATAACAAAGGTGACACACTCTCAATGGCTGCCGCTGCAGGTGCCACAAGGTTTGATCATGAAGGAGAGCTCACATTTTGGGGATGTCTTTGGAGGAGCCAAAGCTCTACAGTGACAGCTCCTAAAACAATGTTTCCCCTGGCAAGATCTGCAAAGCCCATAGGAACACAGGTCCTCAGGGGCAGCCCTCTTCTCTTTGAGACAGAAAACCCTTTATAAAAGCAGATCTCAACACCTGATTATTTGTCTTTGAGAAAAATGTCTTATCTGCAACAGCACCTAATTTCTCACCAGCATCCTCCAATCTTCCAAATTTCTTCAAATCATTTGACAGATGTACTCCTTAAGATTTATTTTGAATAATTTGCTGACACAAAACTCCCCAGCAATTCCAAAGATCTCAGTTCACTCTGCCACAGACCCTTTTCCCAGCCACTCAGCCCTAAGTGTGAGTTTAAGAGCAAAGTATGAAGAGCACAAGGAGAGTAACCAAGAAGGCTTTAAGCAGCAGAAAAGTGCCAATAATTTCTTTAGTAAAGATAACGTTTTCCAAACACGCCTATCAATAACAATTCGTAACACTAAAGGAAGAGAAAATACAGTATCTTATAATGGCACCAGAGTGATTACAGCAATGGTTCATCCCTACAGGAGTGACAGAGATATGACATTAACCCCTCCAGCAGGGAAACCTCCCCTGACCTGCAAAGACAGTGCCATGGATGTCAGGAAAAACTGTCACATAAGAGGCCAGCACTGCCCTTCAGCATGCCCAATCAGATCTGGAAAATCTGTTGTAGCTACAGCTTGCCTCCAGCCTTTTGCTTCCAGCAGTTATTGAGCTCAGGTCTCACTGATCCCTGTGGCAGGTCTGTTAGACAGAACAAAACACTCAAAATAAATGAGCAAAATTAACGAGCAAAATTAACAGCAAAAAAAAAAGCAGAAACCTGTTTATTCAAATAATATAAATACCTACATTCCATCAAGCCTGTTTTAATCCACATGTGGAAGATATGAAGTATTCTGCAGTACTTACACCAATGAATCCTTGGTGGCAGACTGAAGGGGCATACATTTATTAACTAGAAAGAATAGACCAATATTTTTCAGACAAATTGAGGCAGCAAGGACTGCAGAGCAATCAGATCTATTTAAGGATCAGCTTGGGAGTTCTTACAACTACAAACAGAAATGGGATTTTGCTGTAAGCATGCTATAAATGTTGAGCCACAGCAGACAGGGAGACAGTCTTCCAGCATTTATGGAGACATCAAAGCAAGAAGGACAGAAATAAGCTTTAGTTCTCAAAAAAAATATTTTAAGTCATTAGGAAAAAACTTGTGAAGTTTCACAAACATTCTAAAGGTTTGGGATCTTCCCATTGGCTGTTAAAAAAAAGCAGTGCTTTACCTAAAGTTAAAAAGTGTACTCCCTAAGTAGAGTGGGAATTGTGTTTCCTTGACAGTCACCTGATACCAAGAAACCATAAAGGCAAAGAAACTCACAGGAAAGGATAGAACAAGGTGTATTTCCTCAAGCATCTTGGCAGAAATGCAAGCAGATAAAGGCTGTCAAAAAGCACCCCTTGGTGACAGGGTATTGAGGGGCAGATGCAGCAAATCTATTTCAGCCTTCACCAAGATTTTTCTTCGTTTGTCTCTCTGTTCTTTAAGTGCTTTCAATGTGATTTTAACACAATGTGTGTCGCATGAATAAAACAGTGCAATGGAGGCATGGGCTGAAATCTTTCCAAAATTTCGACAGATCAGGAAAGAATACTTTCTCAGTGGTTTTCAATGTGCAGAGTTTACATCTGCTGGTCTTTACAAGAGGATATTATACTCTAGGATGCTCAGAGTTTGACAGCCAAGCACAGGAGCAAACAGCCTTTGGTCAAGATTTCCAGCTGCATCTCAGAGGAGTACAAGATGTCACGGGCCGGGAGCAGTGGTAGATCAATGGTGGGTCAAAATCTGTCCCCATGAGGGACAGCTGAAGCTGCTGGTGACTGAAACCCAGAGTGTGGTGTCACCCGGGGAGAGTCGCTCTGGTGCTAGACAGGGAGCTGTGCTGTGGGAAGCAAACCAGCTGCACAGCAGCTTGCTGAGAGCCACCCCCAGTGCTCCTGATTCACGCCCGCTGTGTGCTCAGAAATGCCTCTGCTGCCTGCAGCCTCCTCCTCCTCCCGCTTCTTCCCAGCCAAGAGCTGGGACAGCAGCCAGCAGGCTTCCAGTTTTGGATACTTCACCTCAGGTGGCACAGCCCCTCCTGGCTCTGTGCTCTGTGAGCGTGTGAGGTGTGGTATCCCTGTCACACGTGTCACCCCTTGGCTGCTGCCGCTCCTTAGAGGTCGTCAGCAAAACGCCCACGCCTCGGCAGGGACCAAAAGGGGAGCACAGTGCTTTGACTCGAGCTTAGATAAGGCTGTGTTTGTAAAAAGAAAGGGTGTTGCTATAACACTTACAAGCCGTAGTGCATTTTTGGGAGAAGAACCAGTATTGGAGCCACCCTCGGCTGTGGGAGCAGAGCTGAGGAGTTTGCCTGCAGCATTATCTCAGCACCCTCTGCCCAGCCAAACCCTGTGCCCAGCTGGGGAAAAGTCACAAGTGAAGGTTAGGACAGAGAAATCTCTCTAAGTGGAGGCACGGGAATACTATCAGTGTAACTTATTTAATATTTATGTTAAGTTGCGCTCACAAGCTTTGAAGAAAATAAGGATGTTGTTATGTCAAAGAGCTGTGATAGAAGAAAACCCACAGTTTTGTCCTCGTATGATCTTCTGTATTAAGAAGTTGAATATGAAGTGCACACCATAAAATGCAACCAGCAGAAAGATGTGAAGTGTTCCTTACATTTGTGTTTTTCTGAGTTCACCTTTCAGCCACTGTGAATTTTACAGCTGAGCTCTCTGGCGGCTGCTCTAGAAACTTTGAGAAGAACCTACAAGTGCAATCAGTGGCCACGTTGCAGGGGCCTCGACAGATCTGAACATGGTGTCACACAAGTAAGGATGAAGGAATGTGAGAAGACCAAAGTGATCCAGACTGTAGAGGTCGAACAGATTTCTGTCAAGAGCTACATGTAAGATAACTTCAAACCTGAAAATCAAGGGTGTAGGATTTACATTTTTACAGAAGTTAACTAACCTTCCCAAAATGCCCCAGATGTTTTAGTATGAATTCACTTTGAATTTTGGACCAGACGTGCAGACTTTTTGCTTCTTCCCCCAAAGATGTTTCCACAAATTTATCTACATTGCTCCTTAAGAGAACAAGGGTTGGAGATATATTACTGAGCCACTCTGCATATCATAGATAAATCTTAAATGCTACAGGCTATGTCTAACTATGGTACTGCATCTGCATTTAAGGCATGACTGAACTATCTGTACATCTCAACCTTTGCTGTAACAATTTTCTTTGAACAACTGAATCAAGACTCCATGAGTCACTTAGGCATTTTTATCAGCCTGTAAGGATCGACAGCACATCTCAGAGTTTGCCCTTTACATTTAACTGGGACGAGGGGGACACGCACAGGTATCCAGAGCTTTGCTGTGCCAGCACAGCTAAATCTTCTAAAGAGAAGTAACTTTGCACAGCACACGAAAACACTTATTCCATAGCATCAGCACCCTTTACTATAACCCTGGTCTTGTTCCAGGAGTAGAGCTTTGGCAGAAAGGACAAATAAAACAAGTGCGGAAGAAGCGGCGCATCCAGAGAGATCTGCTGTGCCAGTGAAGTACCCTCTGCACTCCAGGGAACACAAGCAAGTCTCAGCCCTCATCTCTGCTGCTGCTCACAAAGGCCAAGGAAGGAATAT
This sequence comes from Tichodroma muraria, assembly GCA_013390105.1. Taxonomy (NCBI): domain Eukaryota; kingdom Metazoa; phylum Chordata; class Aves; order Passeriformes; family Sittidae; genus Tichodroma; species Tichodroma muraria. The sequence continues at coordinate 213,996 of WAAG01000170.1, forward strand.
CCCCACAGACAGCTGGGTTTTGTCAGTCACACATACACCTTTGTGGATCTCTGTAGTGCTTTTGCATAAGAACAGAGATCTCCTTGCCAGCACTTCAGATTATTTTTTCCGTAGTGAACTTCTTCCGAGTTTTGCACATTACATCACTCTCTTAGACTCTTCAGCTGCTCTCAAAACCTGCTGAAGTTACTGGTTCTGGCTTTTGTTTTCACTTGGTGAAGTGTAATCTAGAAAGCCTTACTTAACTGCTCCCACTTGTGCATCTTAATGTGAAGAGAATGCCCAGGCAGAAGCAGAGCTGGGGAAGGAGCAGGTTTCTAGAGTACAGTAAAGCTCCACGGTGTTACTTTGGTGCAAACTATTATATGATTTCAATACAGATTTCCTGCTCTTTCTTAGGAAAGGCAGTGCCTGCTGAGACTCAAGTGACAACTGCTCTCTTCCCAAACAAAAGTGTTCAGCAGCCCCTGGCAGCAGCCTGGCTGCTCAGACCAGACCCATTTGCTACTCCCTGCTCAGCCCACAGCTCCAGTCAGCACAATAAAGGGGCATGATCATATTTATTTTTTACAGCTGAGAACTCTGACAAACAGCAGCAGGCAGCAAAAGCCAGTCTATTTATATTTCTTACAGTATATATTCTTAAGAATGGCAGTCACCATTATGGAAGCTATCAAAAAGCTAGCTCTGACCTTAAATAAGTGTGCTCCTATGTCAGGTAGTCCCAGGAAGGAGAATTTATGAGGTAGATGCTGAATTCACGGAAGGAAGAAGAGCTAGATTGCTCTTGCCAGAGATGCAGCCCAGGATGCAGTTAATGTTTGGCTTAATTCTTTCTGCTCCGTTGGGACAAGAATTTAACCCCCCTCCACCTCTGGGTCAGACTGGCTTCTGGTCTGTTCCACAGGACCCTCTAAACCCAGCACGTGAACTCACAAGAGTGACACTCCCAGAGTGCAGGGGACAAGCTGAGCCATACCTGTTTGCATTAACGTTGTATGAGGAGCACAGCAGAGTACAATTAATTCTGTGAATTTATAGACAAGAAAAACTGCTGGAGGAGCAATTCTACAGCAGGTTGGGTACCTTTTGCATATGCTTTTCTTGATGAAAACCCTGCATAATAACAGAGAATCTTTCATATCTCCTTTGACATTTCAGAGGATGAGATCATTAACTATTAATTTTCCATGACAAAGTACACCTTTCTTTTGCAAAAATGGAATCTCAGTCAGAGCACAATGTTGTCTTGTATACATCTCTTCCTGCTTTAATAGTGCTTTGCAAAATATGCTTATTTATTTTTATGAACCCAGCTGAAAATTATATTGCTCAAATTTATTTTATGTATTAATTTGGAAAAAAAAAATCAATAAATTACTTGGCCCTCCTTTCAGCTCTATTACATTTGTTGTCATTTATTAAATGGACTTATTTTAAGTTCATTTGCAAGCAAAGTAGTATTAATTTAAGACCCATTCATCATTTTCTTCATAAAAAAATACCAATGAATGCCACCTAATTACAAAAGAAGGAATTAAAAGAAAAAAAAAGAAAAAGAAAAAGAATCTATACTTTTTAAAAAGAGATAATTGGGAAAGAAGATACTTTTTCAGCCTGCTCCTTATCCTGGCTGTGACCCCTCTGGGCTTCAGCCACGCTCCCACAGGCCATCAGTATCCTCCCTGATATCTGACTTGTTCTAAGAGAAGCAGTGTTTTCCATGTCACAGCGTCACAGAATCATGGAATGGGTTGTGTTGGAAGGGACCTTAAAGATCATCTTGTTCCATCCCCCACCTTGGGCAGGGACTCCTTGCGCAAGACCAGGTTGTTCAGAGCTCCATCAAACCTGGCCTTGGACACTTCCAGGGAGGTACAGCTGTTTTCAGATTTTTGTCCTAGACAGGATTGCTTGGGAGGAGAGGGAATCAAGGAAAAAGGAGTATTTTCCTCATTTTGCACAGAGACAGTAGAAATGAGAAAAATTAGAAAATGGCAGACAGAACCAGCCATTTGTTGTAGCCATAGCATCAGTTGTAGGAGGAAGGAGTGAAAGGGAAAAGGGGAAATGTTTTTAAAGCATTTTCCTCCTAGCTGGATTAACTTAAAAGCAATTTAAAGCAAAAGCTGACTCTATACAGAGCACGCACTCAGCAGCACCTCCTGCACATCACTTCCTATTCAGCATGGGGAGAATCACTCCCTCCCTGCTCCTTGCCAGCCACCACTTCAGTTTTTCTTGTCTGCTCTCACCCCTTCTGCTGTCTCCCCTCCTATCTTTGTCTCTTCATGAAGTGTCCTGGAACCCAGCCCAGCTTGTTCAAGCTCCCATCATATTTTGAATTTTAATTCACTCTCATTTGAAGTCATCTATCTCTGTTTTAAACCCAGACACAAAGTGAATGAGCCGATTTATTACTACTTAAAACCAAAACAAATCTGCAAAGAAAGCCTGGTCCACTGTCAGCACATCACAGCATATCCAGCTTGGTGCTAATACTGACTTGAAGTTAAGTGACCTGGGGGCACAAAATTCTGCACAGGGACAGCCCACTTTGGAAAGGTGTCCTGCACCAGGCACCCATGCACACCAGGGCCATGTAAAAGCCCATCATTTAAGAGGAAAGATGACAACAGAAGGTGTAAAGGCAGCACAACCTGTTCTCAGAGCACATTACAGCCTTATCTGGACTCCAAGGCTGCCTGGCAGGTGAACTTTCCTGCCAGCTAATGTTGCATTTCATTCTAATTGGCATTTAAGACATTGCAATGAAACCCCTTTACTCTATACTTCATAAGGAACAAGGAAAACAGAACTCGTTTTTGTTAGTGAATGGAAAATGTACAACAATAATAAATGAGGCAGAAGAAAATGGGATTCTCTGTTGAACATGATGATAGTTTACAAATACTTTCCATTAAATAGAAAAGACATTAGAGTACTGAAAAACAAGGAAAGAATTCCAAACAAAACACATGTGGAAAAAGGAAAAGGTACAACAAATATTTGCCAGTGGTCACCCTGGAATTGCACATTAGCACAAATCATAGAACCATAAAATCATTAAGTTTGGAAAAGACCTCCAAGATCATTGAGTCCTGCCTTTGATAAAACACCACCATATCAACTGAACTATAGCACTAAATGCCACATTGAGTCGTTCCTGGAACACTTCCAGGGATGGTGAGCCCACTTCCTCCCTGGGCAATTCCAGTGCCTGGCCATCCTTTCAGTGGAGGATCTCTCTCCTTTCTGTCTCCTGCCTGTTCTGTGTACAGCCCATCACCTGTTTGTAAGGGATATGCGGTGGACACAAATTCAAACAGAAGTAATCTATAAAAGCAGTTTAAATCACAAGTATCAATATTATTTTAGTGTGTCAGGCTTTTAATTCTTGCCATAATTCATTGATTAATCATCTTAATAGATGAAAGACAATTCCTTTCCCATTTTCCTCCAATCCAGCAATCTTTGCCCATTGTAACTCTCTGTCATCAATACAGAAACTGCAACTGCTTCAACTGCTGATTGCAGAGCCACATTTCACACTCCCTTCCATAGGAATGCATTTGTAGGGATACAAACAAAATAGTGAATTATTTGTTGCATTTCTTTGATCTATAAATAGGATTTCTCCGTAGAGGATATTTTGACTGCATTTGGAGCAATCTTGATACACTCATTCTAAAGTGTAACCAAGTAATTTTCATCTCATTTTGAAGTTCTGTGCCTGCAAGAAGTAACTGTACCAGAGTGAAAAGTCAAATGGGAAACCTGGAAGCCCAGGTGAGGCAGAGTTTGGGAACAGGACACAGAGCTGCTTTGCTTTGCTCCATTTTATTTACAGCTCAGACTAAAACCTCTTTCCCATGTGTCTTTTCTGGTGGCCTGCAAGAAACCAGTTGAAAGTGGCAAAGTATCTACTCAAAGCTGTTTAGCTCAAAGCCCATGTGAGGTGCGGCCAGTGGCAGGAGAGCCTTGACCTAAGGCAGGATCATCCCTGGCTCTGGGGTGAGCACAGAGGTAAAATACTTCTGTACAAAGGCCTGGTCCTGCTCTGTCTGCTGCCTTCATCACGCTCGACACCTTCAGCTTCAGATGATCTCATTCACATTTCTTCTATATAAAGAAATCTTGTCTCACCAGCACATGTTATTTTTTTTTCTAGATTTGCAAGTCCTATTCATAACTTGTCACTTCTATCCCTGGAAAACTCATTTGTCTGGACAGTTTGGTATTAAAAACCCCCTAAAGGTTAAAATTCTCAAAATAATTCCAAAATGGCAGGTGTGCACAGGGGAACTCATCACCCTGGCACTTAGACACCAACCCAAAGCACAACCATGATAAAGGCACACATGTAGCAGCTTTTAAAATAAGGCTACCTCATAAGTCACCATTTAGTTCTGCTACAAAAATAAAGCAAAGAAAAGTCTGTATAGATTTCAGAGGACAAGAGACCAGTTCCTACATGTATTGGGTATTTATAGTTACAGCATTTGGGAATGCAAATTGAAATGAATCAATGCCAGCAGGGATGCCTAGAAGACATAAGTGAGAATTACAGCAATTAAGAATGTTGTCTCAAAGGAATTTAGCAGAGTCCATTAATTACAATGCCTTAAAGGAAAATGTACCAAAATAAGAAAGAAAGAAAGAAATTTAAATATCAGAAAATTAGCAGAAAAAATTGGGATGTAGAAAAGATAACGAGCTCAGTAGATATTTGCCACCCTTCTTTTATTAACAAGGAAACAAAACAAAGAAATGGTGATAGAAACTGAACCACCAGGAATAACAAAGCAATATATTCTGCCACAAGATCAATGGCCAGGCTTTGCTGATCTAAGTCCAACTTGTTATCAAATTCTGTAGAAACTGGTCCCACAGCAAAGAGTGCAAAAAGAAAGTGCCAGGCTAATAGGTACACCGAAAGTTGTACTTACAGTACAGCACTGCTGGAACGTCAAAGGGCTTTGAGGAGAAAAATACATGTTTTATATTCTGTGGATAAGTGGATTTCACTGTGCTGGAACCCCGTGCACACTGGCAGACCAGCAGCTCTCTCATTTCACCTGCTCAGGTGAGAATGGATCTGGTCAGCTCAGCCTGTCCCAGGTGAGGGTTGTTGCAAATCCTGCCAAACCCTCTGAATTCCACACTCACTGTTCAGAGATGGCCCCTGATGGTCTCAGTTTACCTTTGATACATGATAGAACTGACGTTTTAAAAGCTTTGACGGGCAGCCCAAATGTCAAAACACAGGAAGCAATGAGTCTCAATGCAGTACATCTGCCAGCATCTAAAAATGCAGAACATCTTTACCAGCAGGACAGGGAAACACCAATGGCCTGTTTGAGCCTATATGGAATCCTGGATAAACAACACTCCACTGACTGCTGCTTCCAATTCTCATTCTGTGTGCCTCAGACACCACAGGCAGGAAGAAACTGAAACACATAAACCCCAGCAACAAGATTTGAATGGAAAGACAGGAACTGCTTGAAAAACATAATCATTGATGCTTGTTGCTGATGGCATCATGACATCATGCTGGTTTTCAGGTTCATGAGGAGCATTTAGGCAGCTCTGGAAAGGCGTTCCCAATTCTCTGAGTTGCAGTGGTTTGCCTCTCCTCCTTCAGGCTCAGCCAGATGAATCCTGATGATCTGGCTGGAGCCAATCACTGCTGCTTGACTGGGTTTTAGCAGGAAGAGGTTCAGATGTGGAAACTACAGAAACACATGATAAAAGGGAAAGAACCATCTCCATGCCAGACTCCCAGTTAGGATAAACTGGCTCGGCCACATTCACTCTCCTGAGGAGCAGGGCCTGTATCTTTTCGGTCTACACTGTAAAATGTCTTTTCAAATAAATGAATTTTACTGACATTTGAGGCATTCAATTATTTCTCTAAGTGCAAATTCTGCATTCCTTCATCTGTTAGCTCCATATATTTAGTATGGATTGAACAGCACCTGCTGACTGGATGAATCATTTGCATCCAAGCCACAAAATGGGGACTAAAGGATCTCCATTGCTGCTGTTGAAATTGATGCTACTGATGCTGCCAATTCCACTCTTGTTGCTGGTACTGATCAACATCTCTTTAAAATGATTACAGCGTTCAGATAGGGCCATAAAACTACCAGGTGGGCTATATTTTGTACTGCTTCCTGGTTTTTCTACATTCTTCCCTATGGGAAAGGATTTATTGGTCCCATCAATCCCTCTTACAGTCTTTAGCATGGGAAGGAGATTTCAAAGAGTTTTAATGTCTCATATATTTCCTCAATTACACAATCATTATAACTAGTTTGGCACCAAATAATGTTTTCATAAAACTCAATTTTTAAGGCAAAAAGTAGCATTTGTTAACTTAGCTGCAGATTAATGTAAATTTATATGCATGGATGAAACAGAAGATATTTATTGTTTATTTAAAGGTCTTCTAAACTATATTTGCATGAGAATTTTATTTAAAAACACACAACTTTGTTCTCCAGCAAAAGCTGGCACAGTGAATTCAAGTCAGTAAATCTGAACCTGCTGAGTCCAGCTACATTGCCTGTCAGGGAGCTTGATAAAAGATTTTTAATTTTTTTTTAAAGGAGAACTCATATGAGCTAAAGAATGGCTCAGAACAAGAGAGTTCCTTGGGCCAGGGGCATTTTCCAATTGTTTTTACATCAGAAATACCTAAAATGTCTCTGGTATCGCTTAACACAGCACCTGGGGCTCACAAGACCACAAAGGTTTTTTTTCCCTGTTGCCATCACTCTGGTGACAGTCACTGATGAGAGTCTGGTGGTGCTCTCCTTGTGCCCAGCTGGGCCACAGAGCTGTGCAACAGAGCCTGCTGGCAACAGGGCTAAAGACTGCAAAAGCTTGCCACCCTTGCTGTGGGAGGCAGGGAGAAATTGCAGCAAGGACTCTCTCACTGCAGTCCTGGGAGGGGGTCTTTCTCCACACAGGGACAGACCCCTGCCCCAGTGCCACCTCAGTCCCAGCACAGACTGCGTGTGCTGCCTGGGGTACTGAAATTGTTGCTGAGCCATTGGACCATGCTCAGAAAAAAGCAAATATAGGTCCTTCTGCTGGAGGTTATTTGCCAGAGTCAGACATGAAAGAGGAAAGAAAAATAAGACCAAATAGTCCAGCTGAGCAATTGCACACGAAGCCATTGCCAGTTGCCTGATGCAGACTTCAGGGAACTTCAGTGTATTTGGAAAGTTCATGAGTCTGGCTTTGGTTCTCTAACAAACAACTGTGAGTTTAAATTGTTCACTATCTTTAATTAAAGAGGGAAAAATTACTTTCTTCTTCACCAGTGTATTTCCTCAGTGCTGCTTTGACCTTTCAGCTTCATGATGTAAAAGACACAAACTCAGTGAAAAGGACAACAAGGCAGGTTTCTTTTTGTGTCAGGTTTTCTATCTGTGCTCTCTTTTTGCTTTTCCAAAGTTCAATGAGCTAACACCATTCTCACTAATTAATTCTGAATTTTAGCAATAGCTTTAATATGAACTGTTGAGAAATTATAGTCCAGCTCTAAAACCTGTTCAGAAAATTTACCAAATACTTGCCCTTGAAAAGCATGAAGAAGAAATTAAATCAGTGTGAGTATATTTTTCCATGAAACATCATTATTGGCCCCAGATGAATATATTACAGTTATAGCAGATATAGACTTTCACAGAGATTCCTATATAAGAGATTCAAATATTTCTATAAAGATTTTCAGAGAACTTCCTGCTTCTTGCCATTTATACTTTCTCCATCCCCTTCAATATCCTTCAGTCCTGTCTGTACCTCTGCAAAGTCTTTAGTCCCTAACCACATGTCCAGTTGCTGTCTCCCAACAGGGGCCACCCTCCAGTTTCTCCCAGCTGCTCCATCCTTGCATTCCCTCTTCCCCACCACAGCATCCTGGTCTCCTTAATGCCTCCTTCCCCTGGTCCTACGTCTGCATTTGCTTTTGTACAATTTTCCCGTGGCTTTGTGCTGACCTCCCACTTTCCTGCTTTGGCCCTGTCATTCCAGCATCCCAAGGAATTAGCATTCCACCAGGGTGCTAATTAGCATCCTTGGTGCAGTATTCCCTGGATGTGCCCGTGTAAACACAAGGCAAGCACGTGCTGAATGCACAATAACGGGATAGAGTTAAGAGAAACCTAATCTTTAATTCAGCAAAAATCCTCTGCTCATATGTGCACACTCTGCCCTTCACTCCCTGATATCCAGCTAGTATTTCTAAGATGTTCATATTTACTGTTTTTATTTCTTTTTGATAGCAAATGTTCTTCTAGTAATAATACAGTTAATGGATAGGAAAGATTATATTCAGAGTATTTGGGATAATGCAGCTTCTCAGCTATTATGAAGCCATATTGTTTTATAGATTCACTGTCTCAGTCTTTCTTTTATGTCCTTTGAATTGGTGTGTGCAGCATCCTAGAGCACCACAGCACACAAGCTCTCTACCAAACACAGGGAAATCATCACCATGGGAAAATAGCTGGAATAATCTCCTTAAAACTTTTAAATTATGATTTATACTTACTATATTTTTGAAGGCTTTGTCTGAAAACTTTGAGAACTGCTGCAGAGATAGAACTGAAATGTATTAAATATGCAAGAAAGTACTAATGTAACACAAGTTTGAATGATTAAAGTTATAATGTCAAAAAATTGTCATGAAAAAAAGTTAAATTTAAAAAACAAGCAGCAGTACGTAATACATTTGACACAACAATCCAGCACAGTTTCACATCCAGTAATAGCAATGTTTGATGCAGTCTGAGACATTTAAATAAAGCCTATATAATAAAAATTGAACAGAACTAGAAAGAACTAGAATGAAAATGACACATCCAAATTCCCTGAGCTGTTTCAAAGTCTCCAGAAGGAACTTAAGTGAATGTGAAACTTTGTTTAAAATCTTTTTCTTACCACAGTCTGTTTCTGAAAGTTTTTCACCACGGTTGCTGTCAGGGGTAAAAGCAGTGGGAGGAGGTGACAGAACATTCCAGTAAGGAAGGGCGCAGATCAGACTGGTGAAGTGGAGATGCCATATTCCCAATTTGCTCTTGGGGAAACACCAGTGATATACATAAGATATGCATGTCACTGAATGCCCTCAAATGAACATCTGAACTCCAGCTGACAGAGCTATGTAAGGAGCAGAAACAACCTCTTGGTCTGCTGAGCTGGAGAAGGGACAGAACATCTCCAACCAGGTTTTGAGCAGTTTGAAATAAGCACCTCGTTAGGCACCATGGCCATTTTGAAGCCTGAGATAAAATATGCCAAGTGCTTCTGGTGCCTGGCTGTGTTAGAACTCGAGGGTGAGCATGGGCGGGACTGAGGGTTTCTACCATGACTTTTTTCCTGGAGCTGACAAGGTTTGCCTGAGTCCCACTCTGCATATCAATTTCTCAGCAAGAGAAGTCTCCTGAACAGCACCTCCCAAAGCAGACAGCACCCGGCAGAGACCCAACCAGCAGTCTCCTCTGCCCTGCCTTCAAGGAGCAGTGACAGTGCCCTGTTTCTGCGGGAGGCTGCCCACAGAGAGCAGAGATGCTCACAAACCATCCTGCACACGTCCCACGAGAGACACTGCTGTTCTGCACTACCTGCAGAACACTGTGAGGCAAAACATGCCCATGAGGTCCTTGTGAGAAGACCTGTACCGGGTCCTGTACTTGTGCTCCCCACAATCATTCCCTTCCTTCCTCCCCAGTGGATTGAAGCTCAGCGCTCAGCAACTGGAGCTACAGGTTAAGCAACATCTGTTTAGCAACGTCCTGTGCAGCAAGGGCCCATGCAGGAGTACAGAGTAGCAGCATTTAAAATATTATCGACTCTGTCTGTTGCCAAGAAGCTTTGAACTGATTCCCTTGCCCCCAGCTCCCGTTCATCCCTACCTGTTTGACTGACACCTGCACTGCTGCTCTGCCCCTCTGCAGGAGCACAGAGCTCCCCGAGCTCCTGACAGCAAAGGTTACTTACACCTGCCAGCTGGGGAGAATCCCCAAATGAAGGGAAATAGGGCTATCAATCAGACACAGAAAACCTGTTGGCAGCCTCAGGCTTTTGGGTATTTTTACAGAGAAGGAAAAAATAGATTTTTTTCAAGTCTGTCTTGGGTCCTCAGAAATAATTTCCTATTTCAGCAGTCCTGGGCAGTCAGAGCAGGAGACAACAGTGCCCACTATCTTTCCAAACAAATGGAGTGTTATCCTTCTCTATGTCTTTACTTGACATCAGAAAAATCAGCTCCATTAACACAAGGTTACTCTTTAGAAATTTTTCGCCTTGATTACTCCATTTATGTAATTTATTTTGGTCCTCTGATTTCTATTAGTGGGTTCAATATTAATTTAAATCACAAGGCTGTGCATTTTCTCCTGCTCCATTCATGCAGATCAGGCACTGCATTTCCCCTGCTTGTATTGCTGACAAATTAACCTCAGCTGAGATTACCAAGATCAAGGGAAAAGAATGATTGCAACCAGTTTCTCCATTCTGTTTCAGGAAGGGATCAAATGGTTAGCCCACAGGTAAACTTCTGCAGAATTCTATAAGTCAGATTTAGGAAAAAAGCATAGCATAAAACTGCTGAATGCCTGAGAAAATCAGATCACACTTAAGACAACACTTTCCTCCATAAAAAATTACTAAATGCTGCAGCAGTCATCCTTGTGGGCAGGGATGAAGGATTTGCCTTCTTAGACAAAGGTATGGAGCCATGGTGGGACTGGGTGTAAAAGAGGGCACAAGCTGAGAGAAAAGAACTTTAGCTTCCAGGCAGGTAATAGTTTAGATAGGAGGGGAGAAAATCATGGATTCAAAGAATGGTTTGGGTTGGAAGGGACCTGAAAGCCCATCTTGTTCCACCTCCTGCCATGGGCAGGGACACCTTCCACTATCCCAGGCTGCTCCAAGCCCTGCCCAACCTGACCTTGAGCACTTCCAGGGAGGGGGCAGCCACAGCTTCTCTGGGCAATGTAACTATTTACAAACCAAGAAGCAGCACAGTGAATGACCTGTGTTGACGTAGGGAGTAAATGCCATGTGAGAAGCAATGCAAAAGGCAGAGAGTGAGACTGGAATAGCAGTGGAGGAGGATCCTGGACAGCCTTAGGGCACCATTCTGAACAGATGTGGCTATTTAGGATGTGGATACTGAGGCAGCCGAGGCTGACTCCCAGTGATAGCCAACAGCTGATGGGTCACTGAGCTGAATGTAAGCAACGAGTTAAATGTAAGCAATGAGTTAAACTCCAGATAAATCTGGTAAAGGGTCAAAGGCCAAACAACATCTCCAGCAGCCTTTTTAGACAGAGCCTTGGGGACAAGGTGTTTTTGACTGGCTTTGGGAGTGACTCAGGGATGAGGACTATGATTTAAAGGGTACTATGGCATTTATGTAGTTGCTGGTTAAACAGTGTGATGCTGGAAAGTCAGATCTAGGGAGAAACAGTAGTTTGGGAGCAGACACAGTGGTTACAGAGTGCACAGAGAGGCTCTCACACTGCACAGCCTGTGTTTGCCAAAGGCCATGTTAACAGCGATATGTTGAGAACCATAGCAACTCCACACCCTGAATTTCAGTGGGTCGGTGTCCTGACCACTTGAAAGATCCCTGACATCTGCTTACCTACACTTTCATTTGGATTCACAAATCATCTGGAATTAGTAAATGACTCAGAGGAAGAGTTACACTGAGCTAACCCAAGTGAAGAAAGTATTTTAATTCATTTTTACAGCAGCTTTTACAGCCAAGTTCAGTGCAAGATGTAAAATGCAAGGCACAGTCTGTTCATACCAGAATTCAGTATCATTACCATAAAATAAAGTGCTAAGTTCATTTCTTTCCTTGAGCAAAGCTAGACTGTCTTGTTGGGCTTCTCTCTAGGCACAAGCCCTCACCAGAGCAGTGCAGTGGCCCCAGGAACACAGGATGCACTGCAGGGCTCTGCAGAGGGTGCCACCCCTCACCCCCTGGCTGCTGTGGGCAAAAAGCCATCTGCAAACTCTGTCCTGGCTCAACTTTCGGAGGGGAATCATGGCAAGGGGCAGGGCAGGGCCCCAGGTGTGCCACCAGCACCGTTGCTGGAGGAACCAGAGGCAAGGGAAGTGGCACAGCTGCACAAGAAGCAGGGCACCCCCACCTTGTGTGACCCCCATTGGTCCTGTCTGAAGGCACACAAGTGGGTTTTGGCTCCCCGCTAGGGAGGGTCAGCCTCTGGCACGGGGACTTCTCTCACTCAGGATGGCCCTGTCACCTCATGCGGTGACTGAACTGTGCCAAACCAGCTCAGCTTCACCCCCAGCACACACGAAGTTCCTTCTGCAGGTCACCGAGGGTGAGGGTCACACTCTGTCACTGCAGCACAGCTGCTGTCATCTGCTGCTGGCCTCAGGGCAAAAGGTGCCCTTCCTTTTTCTGTTCTTTGGCAAATACCACCCACGGCAGGGCTGACACCCAGCCCAGGCTCACGCACGGCATGTGCAGCTCTGGGGGCCACACCAGCCCTGGCAGGTACCCCTGGGGATTCAGAGAGATCCACCTGTGAGCTCAGACCAGTGCTCTCAGACAAAACCTAACCCAATCCAGAAAGACCTTCTTTTCAGTTTATTTAAAATTCACTGTTTGAGAGAATTGCTGGATGTAAGAAGTGAATGATTCACATTGTTCAAGATTTTCAGATTTCAAGTAGGTATTTTTAGGAAAGAAATGTACTGAGAGGGAGTATGTTTTATCTTCCAGTAATTTGGACGGTATAATGAAGATGATACAGCGACTGCCATCTACTCACAAAATGTCTCTGCCACAATCTCTCCAACAAGGCCCTGCTAGCCATGGTGGGAAGCTGCTCTCACACGTGGGCAGGTACCTGGGAGTGGAGCTGCTGCTGCCAGCACAGCACCCACAGCCTCAGCCAAGCCTCTCCTCACCACTTACATACATTTCATCCAGAAAAATGATCTCTGAATGCTACTGGGATGCAAGCAGTTGGTAACATTGCTAATGCAATTATTAAAATTCTTAACTTGTGCAGTCTCTGTAATTAATGCTCACTGCAGCCTGATGCTGAGCCCTTCTGAAAAGCAGGGTTTGCACTGTGGCCAGCAGTGGCGGGGCCCTTACAGCTCCACAGCTCAGCACCTCCATGCTTAGTCACTGGTTCCACTTTTTCTTGGCAGACTCAACTGTGCCAGTGATTTCCACTGCCAGATCTAAGTTGGTCTTCACAGAATCACAGAATTAATTAGGTTAGACAAGACCTTTGAGATCATTTAATCCAACCTATCACCTAACACCACCTTATCAACTGGGCCACAGCACTGAGTGCCACATCTAGTCTTTTCTTAAATACTCTTCTTCAGGTTTCATAACTGTAACACAACTATTTCCAACCATGTACCACTTCAATGAATTCCTTGGCATTTCTTGCATCAGAATTAAATTTTCTCAGCTCCAGGCTCCCTGATAAACTTCCCATCACTTTGTAAATATGGGCCATTATTTTATTCTTTTTCCCCCTGAGAAGTGTGGGGTTTCTTTATTAATGTGAGAGGAATGAATCCAAGGTGCTAAGACACTGAACCAACAAGAGCTTTTGCTATTCTAGACTCGGTCTTGTAAGCAATGAGGGCATGGCAGATGTGACTTTGAACAATAAATTGATATTGAGTAGGAAGAAGGTGATTCTGTTTAAATTAAATGGAAGGATAATCAAAACCAAACCTGAAGGACAAACTTTGCTATATAAAGAACCTAGAAACCATCCAGGCCAATGTGTTCAGGCTCCATGGGTACATGACAGCCTGGAAATTCTTGAATTCAGGATGGTGAATTTCCCAAGAGCTTTTGTTGAAGTCATGGAGAAAAAAAATTGAGGGCTCCAAGTCTAGATGAATCTCTCCAAAAAAAGCATATCATAAGTAAACAGAGAATGCACAAAGAATGTGGAAAAGATATAATCAGCAGAGAAATCCCACTCGGAGGCTAGAAGATACAGAGAGGGTGAGGATATTTACAAATCAATCTGAATTACATCTTCAAAGAGCCATAAAACCACACAGCTACACACCCTTCAGCAGTGGAGCCATGGAGTCATGAGACAATGAAAGAGTGAAGCAGCCAAGCAGTGAAAATGAGGTAAAAAAAAAAAATAAAAAATATAATTACAGCTCAAATACTTTAAATCAGTTTTCAATCCCTCGCCCCTTCTAGTCCTCTACTCCTGTTTTAAACACCCCACACAGCTTGGAAAATCTCAGCCAACTGATCCATTCCCAGCACTGTATTCACACTGCTCCCAGCTGGCAGCAAGAAATAAAGCACAATTGGTGGCACTGGGAACAACCAGTGCTGCTGTTACAAGAATTTAGATAATTTTTTTCCTAATACATGTTTTAGCTATAGCAAGTCATTATTCTATTGTCTGATAGGTAACCACACTAAACTGTACTAAAAATAGTGCATATAAGAGCTATTGGGAAAAGATTTACAACAAACCAGATTTTTTCAGGGCAGTTTGTCTGCCTTATCTCAGTGAAGCTCATGTGGTTACCTCCACTCCTGCATTACAAAATCCAGCACAATCCCTTCCTGATTGCCTACAAGACAGAGGTGGTGCCATCTCTGCCTGGGACTGAGGCAGAAGAGCCAGTCAGTGGCAAAGTGCTGCAAAAGGCACAGCAGAGTTCAGGGGTTTCATTGGTCTGATGCCTCCTGGAGCCATTGGGTGGGCCACGGACCAACTCCAAATTCTGACTGCTGGAGACTGGATTAAGGCAGTGAAACCAGAACAAGCAGAAGAAAAATTCACCTTCTGGCTATGTACTGCTGTAAGGACAAATTTCAAAGTGTGCCAATCCCTTTGTACACATCAGTAACAGCTTTCTTCCCTGTATAATAAAATATCCATTTGTCCACAGGTATTCCTGCAGATCTCGCTGTTGCCCTCAGCCTTGCAACTCCCTGACGGATTGTGGAAGTGCTCCTGGCCCTCTCCAGCACAAAGTCAGCTGTGGTTTTTTGCTTCACATGTGGATTCAGCCAAAGCACAACTGCTGATGCTCAGAAGGCAGAGGGGTATTGCAGTATGCAGAGAGATTGAGCTGTATAAAAATCTTGCTTATACATCTATAAATCAGTTAAGCAAAACCACCTGCCTGTCTTGCATTCAATCTCTTAAAGGATTTCTCTGGCCTCCAGCCCCACAGCGAGCTCTCTGGTAGGTGGGAAGCGAGAAACTGCATCTTGCTTGCCTTTTCTATGCTCTCCCTTCCACTTTCCTGTTCAAGAAGAAAACAAGTGAAACAGCTTGATGTTTCAGGATTCAGCTCATGTCACCTCCTCAAAGTCGTCAATAAATCAGAAAAGAGTATAGGAAGAGAAATCGTGGCCCAAAGCCGTTAGCACTCAGGGTTTCCAACTCTGAAGGTCTTTTTCACTGCACAAAGCCAAATAAGTGCCACAGCAGTGACCTGACAGAGCAGTCCTTGGTGGCTCCTGTGGCTCCCTTGGCTCTTCTTCCTTTGATTCATTTTAATGAACTATGCAGAGTCTGAAGCATAAATTCCGACCTTAATTTCTTTTTTATTTTTGGCCAATCCTATGATCAGAATAAAATCTTGGTTTCAAATACACACAGCGCTTTTGGAACATGCCATTTGTGTCTGGATCAACCACAGATTATCAAAAAACTCCCTAAAGCATTATGTGTGGGGGGGTTTCCCACCTTTCATTAAATACTAAATTGCAACAATGAGAAGCCTAAATGAGCTAAGGCGACATTCTTTTATAGTAAAAAATGTTCCTCACACACTCAGCTCTCTCCTTCTTAGAATCTCCCATCATTTTTCACTATTTGTTAGATTTCCATGATTTTATCAGGCAAGTTATATACATTTTCCCATTACACACTGAAGGCCTCTAGGAATTACATGAACTACATTTGATATGAAAGGCTGTATTCACCCATGTGACACACGAGGCCAAAAAATCATGTTGTAAGAACCATGAATTAACTGTTTATGTGGCACAGGATGATCCTGAACGAGTCCCAAAAGACACAGAAATATGGAGACCCTAGTTTTAAATCTCAGATTGTTTTTCTGAAGATTTTTCTTTTCTCTCAGTACTGGCTGAGATTGGCTGTTCCATTGAACTATTAGAGATCTATCTGCAATGAAGTGTGAAGAAAAATATCTTGGAAAAAATTCGTTATAATCAGTGTGCTGTTCTCAGCCCCTCGTGCAGTGGAGCCACTGTCATATTTTCTTCCTGTTGCTGTCACCCAAATTCTCAGTTAAGAATAAAACCATGTATTTTTTTCAAAAAACTCTTTGCACAGCCACGTGGCAAAGTCCCTCTTGGTTTACAAGCTAAAAACCCTTTTGCCTCTATTTCATTACTGACTTTGGCCAATGAGTTTATTTCCAAGGCCTGGTTTGGTTTTGTTTTTTTCTTAGTATACAAGATAGCTATTAAAAACAGAGTCCTTCTGCCCTTTTGAAAGAGTAACATTGTTTTAAAAATAAATTCATTAACTCAGCAGACAGAAAATCTGATTTCTGTCTAGGATATCTGTATTGGCTTGTGATATAACCAAGACTTAAACAGATGTCTCAAGACTCTTTATTTGCAAAGCTGTATTTTAGGATCAATCCTTCCCTTTCTGTAACTGACTGTTCTCCCACACGAAGAGCATCAGCCGTGGCAATGTGCAGTGTCAGAGAGACCCCTCACACCCCCAGTCCCACCACCTGGACAGGGTCCCTCTGGATCAAATGTTACTATCTCCCAAAGAGGGAAACAGCATGACCTGGATCCATCAGGGGTAGTTCTCATCCCATCCTACAGGCTGCTCAGACACAGCTATGAAGTGAGTAGAACTTTGAGGGCAGAAGTCTTCAGGTTCATAAAAGCTCTTTTCCATGGCTTTAGAGTAGAAAGTTATGAAGATGAGAGTAAGGCAACAATTTCAGTTCAAACTAGATGATGTGTTTGTTTTGTTTCCTTCTTTAAATTTCAGTGCAAAGCCAGGACAGCTGGGTATCCTCGAGGAACCGTCACAAGCAGAGTGCTCTGGTTATGGTTTGGTTTGGTTTCCCGAAAAGGTTCAGGCCTTCAGGAAAAGATCTTTTGAAATTGTCTGCATCTCTACAGGGATCTGAGAGCTCAGTTGCCCTTGCAGTGTCTTTGGTGGCGAACGTGTAGAATCTTCAGCTTCCACAAGGCTTTCTTTGTTTGTCCTGACAGTTAAATGACATCGCCTCTTCTTCTGAGAAAATTTATTAATGAAAGATGAGACACTACATTTCATAGTAAAAAATTAATGCTCCACCAGTAACTGCCGAGAACTCACAGCATGGAAAGCTGAAGCAGCAAGCCAGCTTGCTTCCAAAGGAACAGTCTTTTCAAACATTTGTGTTGGAACCATTCATATCTTCCTGAAACTTTAAATTACACTAAGCTCCAAGTCCCCTGTGTTCATAACTTTTAAAAAGCAGTCATATTTGGAAAATAAGCTCCTGTACTGAGCTCTGAGGGGATCTGACAGATGTTAGGCTATGCAGCCTCCTTAAATCTGGATGAATGACATTACTGAGATTTCTTTCTAGCAATTCCTGCTGATGACCTCTGACCACAATGCTGAAGAGTCTTGCAAGGATTTTGGCTTGAGAGAAACAAAAGACAAGTTGTATAGGACCATCAGAGGTCCAGGTTCCTGTGTCTAGGTGCCACGGGCAGAGTGCCTGGTCATCACCTACAGGGAGTGAAATCTCCCTGCTGTACCTCGTGATTGACCAGCAGCTCAGATCCTTGCAGAGCCAGAGCACAGACCTCGTCCATGAATGAGCCTCACTGCTGTGAGAATTCATCTACCTCCTCCTTCCATCTCTACAACAATAAATGGTACAGTTTCACAACTCAGAACAGCTCTATGAAGAAGCACCTCCTTTTAGTTGATCTTAATCTTACATGGGACCATCTTACCTGGAGGTGGCTTGTTCCCAGTTGTCGTCCTTTTTTGAAATGGGAGGGAGAGGTCTGTAGGATATCAAAACCTGATAAAGCGTTTAAAATGTGGGAACACAACAGATCTATACAGCTGCACAGCAATGCTTTCTGTTTTATTCTCCAGTCCTAGTAATTACTCCCATTCTGGCTGGGGTTTTGGTTTGTTTAGTTTTGCTTTGCTGCTGAATTGACAATATAATGGATAGTCCTATAAAACCACTCAGGAAAAAGATCTTGCAGTTAATAGCTAGTTCAGAGACCATCACCAAGTGTGTTTTTCCTCCCATGTGCATCACTGCACATTTATTAACAATGAATTTCATCTGCCATTTTGTCAAAGCGTTTGACAATATGAGCTTGGGGATCCATTCCTGCAAACTCCACTTGCCCTGCAGGGTTTGTTCAGCTGAGTTCATGGACAAGCTGCTTGGAGCTCTCTCATCAGCACAGGGGGAACACATCTGCTGGCAGACTGCACCAACACAATAGTTAACTCTAGTTAAAAAAGTGAAAAGTGACCTAAAAAGTGAAAAGTGGCCTAAAAGCAGAGGATAGCCACACTGCATTCCCGGGAACCTATCTCCTATGGGGAATTAAAGGAGCTTTGCAAGGTGGCAAAGGAGCATGGCCAGGGATAACATCTCTTTAAAAATCTACTGGAGGCCACCTTTTCTGCACACACCTTAGTCCCACACAATATAAAGAATCTGGTAAATTGCCTCCTTTCCCCCACTGAATATACACTATGGGAAAGGAGATGGAAAAAAAACAACTTATCAGCCTATCAGACACCTATTCGAGAGACCCAAACAACCCAAATTTAAACATCCAACAATTGGCAGGAGAAGATGACCTCCAAACACCACAGGATCAGGCTCAACAGCTCCCCGAGGCCACCCTGCAGGACATTGCCGCAGCGGCTAAAACATCCTTACTCCTTACTCCCAACAACACCATCCCTTTGCAGAACTTTGCGAACACTAAACAAGGAGTAGATGAATCATTCATAAAGTTTGTGGACTGCCTAGAGCTTGCTCTAGAAAAACAAATTGAAAGCCCAGAAGCGAGGAAAGAGGTCCTGAACAAAATCACCATGGCTAATGCCAGTCAACAATGTAAAGCCATTTTGCGGTCCCTACCCCTTGACGTCGACCAGCATGGATAATGGTAGAAGCCTGCACCAAACATCACCAGAAAACACGGTTATCCAGGCAGTGGCGAAGGGGGTATTATCAGATGGAGTTGTGGGAGCCTCTGCAGTGGTGGCTGCTAAAGACAGCCAAAATGCTTTAAAGGACTATCCCTGGATTCCACTCCCCAAGGACCGTCACAAACATCTCCCATGGCCCTGACAGCAACCGGCCCATCTGCAGCACCCAGGAAACTCCCAGCGGAGCGCGGGATAGCCCCACGCTGTGACACAGATGCAGAAGCTGTTTCGTCCCGCTCTGCCCACCATCGCAGAATGATTCGAGGACCGGATACCAGCTCCGGCAGCTCCGAGAAACACCAGCCAAATCCAGCCTACAGGGCAGTACAGGCCCAGGGAACCCAGTGCCCGCTGGTAAGCCAGTTGTCGATTGACTTTGTGGACTAATCCTTCCATCGAATCCCTTCAGGAAAGTATGGGCCAAATGATAGACCTTGGGACGTTCTAATCATTGGGGACAAAATAAATGGACCGGACCAAATTCAAGAGTTCCTGGAAGTACAAACCCTCTATCCAAGGGGGACAAGATTTTGTCAATCTCATTTGCACAGACCCACCGTTCTGTTTGACACATGACACACCTGTTGCACAGGCCTTTCTGTTGCCACAGGACTACTCAGAACAGGTTCCCCTTGATCCCACTGTCATGTGGGTACAGATTGTGGGCCCAGACAAACCCATCACGAGGTGTGGCCTATTCTGCTGGAGGGAGAAGATCAGTCGCTCAGGGATGATGGACACTGGAGCAGATGTCACCATCATTGCCCACTCCAAGCAGCCATCAAACTGGGAACTGCAGCCCGTGGCAAACTTAATATCAGGGATTGGAGGTGCTGCTGCTACTGTAAGCAGCAAGCATGTTATATTGGAAGGTCCCAAAGAAAAGATGGCGACCATCAGGCCATACGTGATGAGGGCGCCCATCACTGGTCAGTGGCAGGGATCTGATGTCCCAATGGGGGGCTTCCATAGGAATTCCTAGCAGGGGTTTTTAGCCAGGGCCACTGCAAAGCACGCAACACCTACTGTCCCTTGACTCACTTGGAAGCAAGACCATCCAGTGTGGGTGGACCAGTGGCCCCTTTCCAGCCAAAAATTGCATGCACCAGAAGCCTTCATAGAGGAGCAGCTTTCCAAGGGCCACATCGTAGAGACCAACAGCCCTTGGAACTCCCCTGCCTTGGTGGAGATTCCTCCACGACCTCAGAAAGATCAACAAGGCCACTGAGGACATGGGTTCCCTGCAGCCTGGCTTGCCCTCACCATCCATGCTGCCCCAGGACTGGAAGCTAGAAATGATTGATATAAAAGATTGCTTTTTTAACATCCCACTCCAGCCCCAAGGTGTGCCCAGGTTTGCGTTCTCGGTTCCCTCCCCTAACAGACAAGCCCCCCTGAAATGTTACCACTGGCTGGTAGTTCTGCAAGGATTGACGAACTCTCTAACAATCTGCCAGTTAAAAGTAGGTACATTGCCTACATTCTGTCACCCATTAGGAGCCTGTTCCTGGTGATCATCCTTTACCACATGGATAATATTCTAGTCTGTGCACCAGATGATACTTACCTGACTGCGACTTTGAATAAAACTATCCAAGTCATCGAAGAGGCAGGCTTTGAGATCCGCAAGGACAAAATCCAGCCTACCAGCCCTTGGACCTACCTTGGATTTTGGATCCGTGAGTGGACCATCGTTCCCCAGCAACTGACCATCCGGAATGACCCAAGGACCCTGCGAGACCTTCGCCAACTCTGCAAGTCCATCAATTGGATATGTCCCCTGCTGGGAATAACAACGGAGGACCTCGCGCCACTCTTCAATCTTCATCATGGCAGCGAGGGTATAGATTCACCACACACTCTCACGACTGAGGCCTGAGAATCCATCGTCAAGGTCCAGGAGGCCCTATCCTCGCAGCAAGCCCATCGCTATGAACCCAGCCTGTCCTTCCAGTTAGCCATGTTAGGTAAGGCCCCCCATTTCCATGGTCTTAACTTTCAGTGGGATACCCATTCTAAAGATCCCATGATTATTCTTGAATGGGTGTTTCCACAACACCAACTTATCAAAACTTTTAACTATGCCACAGGAATTGATGGCAGGGTTCAGTTGAGGGCATGGCAATAAGAAAGGCCCTAGTTTGCCTTTCATTTCTTACCTTTTCTTGCCTGCATTTTCTTATCTTTGTCTACAATTGGAGATCTGGAGCATGTGCTCCAATCTAACGATCATCTTCAGTTTGCCCTGGATAGCTCCCCAGGCCAAATCTCAATTCATTATCCAAGCCATAAGCTGCTCAATGCAAGTTTTAATTTGGTCCCTAAATTCATCCAAAGCAGAACACCTCTCCAGGCTCTGACCATTTTTACAGACAGCTCAGGGTCTGTAAAAGTCCATAGTGACTTGGAGGGATCCCAGGACACAGAAATGGGAGTCTGATGTCCAAGTGATGGAAGGACCACCACAACTTGTGGAATTAGTAGCTGTTGTCAGGGCTTTTGAAAGGTTCCAAGAACCCATTAATGTGGCCACAGATTCGGCATATGTAGCAGTAGCAGCTCTGAGGGCTGAACGTTCCCTTCTAAAGGAGATCTCAAACCCAAATTTATATAAGATGCTTTCTAGACTAATCTAATCTATCTCCCACAGGAAACATCCATACTACATAATGCATGGGAGGTCACACACCGACCTCCCGGGTGCCATCACGGAGGGAAATAGGAGAGAGGATGCGCTGGCCATGGCAACGGGGACACTGAATATGCCGGACATCTTCTCCCAGGCGAAGGGATTAAATGAAAATCCCTTCCCCTCAATCAAAACAACATGTGCCTGTCCATGGGCTTGGCAAATAACCCGCTGCAGTCATGCCTGGTCAGGATTCCTTTCAAGCCTAATGAACACTCCCTCGCAGGAAAATGGTCCAACCCAGTGGACACCTGGGACGAGTGGATGGGGATTCTACCACATGCACATGAAGAACCACAGGAATTGGATTTACTAGGGTCACCTAGGACCCTATTGTATCCAATTTTATTTCTGGAACCCATCTGCCCTTTTTATAAAAGATGTGACCCCAGCCAAAAGGATTTACAGTTTGGCCAGGTGGTGCAATTATACCTCCAAGACACCATCCAAATCCTTTTGATATCCCAGAGCGCTCCCCTGGGGTGTGTTCCTCCTCTGCAGGGACAGGACATGGGCAGGAATCCCCTCACGCCTTAGGGGAGGCCCTTGCACTCTTGGCTGGCTTACTACCCTCACCCCAAACATCACTCTACTACAAGATGGGAGGCAACAAAATAAATTGCCCCACCAAAAACAATCACCCACTGAATTTGATAAAAATTGTGACTCCAAAGTTATTAATTGACCTAAAGGTAAGAGAGTTGCACTCTTTTTATTTCTTCCATGGGTGGTGGCCGCAAAGTCTCTTAGTGAGCTTAATCACCTGCGGTGCTGGCTTAGTAAGCCGGCCAACACAACATCAAAGGTGCTTAGCGACCTTCTCGAGGATGAGGAAACGACCAGACATGCCACCCTCCAGAACAGGGCAGCTATTGACTTTCTGCTATTAGCCCATGGACACAGTTGCCAGGTCTTTGAGGGCCTCTATTGCTTCAATTTGTCATCACACGCCGAGTCCGTCTCCAAGAGCATCCAACTACTGAAGGATCAAGTTCACCAAACCCAAACCGAAAATACCACCAATATGGTGGATGAACTTCTTGGACAATGGGGACTAAAGGGTTGGGTACTGTCTTTAGTTAAAAATTCTTTGCGGATTTTTGTTGTAATTTTCACTGTATTACTTATGGTTTTATGTCTTTTATATTGTTGTAAAAGGGCCATTGGGAAGGCATTTTTAATAAATAAAGGGGAGTTGCAGAGGCTGACCGAGGATGAGGCCACAGCCCTCCCCTGGAGAGAGCCCTTTGGCAACCTCTGTTCTTTTGTGGCGACTGTTTGGATCACCCCCGCAATGCTCCTTGGCCATATGCAGATCCTCTGTATCCCACTGGCCCTTCCCCCTTGCTCCACCCCTGAACCCTCAGATTATTGGTTCTGCTGCTCTACCCTGCCCCCTGCTTTTCCTATGTAATCCCTGCTCCCTCAGCTCTTCCCCAGAGTTCTCCATCCCTGGATCCCTTCACAGCAAGACCTAATAAAGGCTCTCTGTGGAACACCAGATGGACTCCCGTCCCTTCCTTCAGCGTCACCCAAAGAGGAGCTCACAGAAGAGCTGAAATCACTCCAGTGAGAGTGCAGACGTACCTGTGTGCCCGAGTGTCTTTTTTAAGATGCTTCTCGGGAAGGTCACGGCACTCTGATCCAACGCCCGCTGCGACATCCCACCAGCCTGGGAGCAGGGGGACATGGAAAGCACACAGTCCTGAATCAACACTGCTTTTGCAAACACCAAAACACAGTGCAAATGAACATTAAGACAGAATACAAAAGAACAAGCCCTCAAAGAGGCACTGTATCATTTTTATGTTACCCTACAATTCTATATGGTGTAATTTGATGTGCAGAATAGGCTGCTTTTCTTACTTGGTGCTTTCCCTCTAGAGAGCTTACACACAACCCCGCTCTCCACCCAGTTCAAGGAATCAGTAGTGACCCTTACGGTTAATCTGTTTCTCAAAGAGACACTTGCCTCCTCTTCTCAGAGTGCCCTGTTTCTGCTGAAGACAAGGACAACTCATGTGAGAGACAGTTGCTTTTGGAGTGTTGATTCAGACAAAGCACCTCAGAGAGAGGAGTTGTCTCAAGGCAGTGGATAACGCCACAGTTATGAGCCTCTATAAAACATAAAAGAGCCTGCAGTCTGGGAGAGGAATGTTTAGTCATGTCACAGTTCCATGATCTCCAACATGATGCAGTTGTTAGTCATGAAAGACAATGAGTGCTCTAAATTCAGGAATTAAGCTTTGCTCCAAAACCTAGCAATGTGAATAGAAAAACTGGGTTTGATTTTGGTGGACTCTGCCTGACTCAAGCTTCTAAATTCCTATTTTAGCAACAGTCATAAAAAAAGGCCTTATTTCAGACATATTGGATATTTACTCAACTTGTATGTTCAACAGTCAAAACAAAGAGACCTCAAAATTTAGCCCACAAATAGTCTGGGTTATCCTTCCTGAAGGAAAAGTCACAGCAGTAGACACATGAGAAACTTGTGGCCTTATCAAGAACTTCATGAACACAGATGTAGACAAGCCTTACTCATGCAGCATCAGAGTCTGGGTGAAAATCCCGAAGTGGTGGTGGTGGTGGTCCCCAAGTCACAGACTCTCTGCAAAGGTCACACTGTGATAGATACACAGAGGAGCAGCTGTCTGTACAGGGGCACATGCACCTACAAGCTCAGAAGCAGGGCCTGATTTCTGCAAATCTAGATTTTGACAGAATCTAATAAGCTGACAGCTTCACTGACACTGACCAGCACGTAATAATTTTTTTATTTTTTTTTTATTGTGAGCATCTGCAGTCAGCAATATGCAGGATAATAAAATGCAGCTAGAGAGCCTGACTTCCAGGAAAGGAGAATGCTATAGCTCCCTCCTATGGCATGATTCATACCCTTTTTCCTGATCATTTTTAACAGTGATCATCCTATTCTAATATTCCATTAACGTTCTTCATTTAGTCAACTAACCTGCAGTGACAATCTCAGAGGAGCCACACTTTTTTTGTGCTGTGCCATTCTGCTTTCCCTTAAATTAGAGATGTATGTCCACAAGAATGCTGGCTATGATATAAATTACTTTAGGAAAATGGATAAAACTCATCAGTCAGGCAAAATAATTTATGATCTTTCCAAACACGATAATCTATCTTGTAATAATTTCCTTCATGAAAGGTCATCCAAGAGTTGAATGGCCCAGTTCAGGATCACTTTGGGAAGAGACCAAATGCAAGTAGACTGACACTTTTGGCTTGTGAGATTTGTCAGTACAGAGGGTACTGGGTTTCATGGGGTTTCTCTGACACTTCTTGCTTTCAGAGCCACCTTCCCTATACCACTGCTCTCCTTGATCCCTCCTTTGATCCCAGTAGTTGTTATGTTGTCCTTCAAAGTATCTGCTTGAACGGCAGCCTAGAAAACATCAGTATAGGCAATGAAGCTGATGCCATTATATGAAAAGGGTCATTAAATCACCATTTTAAAAAATAATTTTTAACCTACACTATTGGGGTCACTAATTAAAAATCAATTCCGCTCTGTGTTGCAAATCTGGCAGTAATTCTGCCTCCAATGGGTACAGCAAGATTAACAGCACATCAGGTAAATGCAGCTGGGAAATGACATTTTCATTAGTGATTTATTGGGTGTGAAATTTCCACCATGGTGAAATATTCATGAACAAAGCAGGTTAGAATGTCTCCATAAATATCCATGTTACTAATTACTGCTTAAGCCCACACTGGATTAAATGTTCACAAAGCAAAGCATTCACAAACCACAGGAGAATTCTCTAGGACAAGACTTTTAGGGAGAAAACAAAAATACACAAAAACCAATAAGCAGCAAATTAAGAGGTTTTCTGCTAATCATGGCATATCACTTCTCCCATCCCCAGAAAAACAAACCAACCCCAAAACAAAGCAAAGTGATACAGTCTCCATTATCTGTTTGTCCTGCTAATGAAGAGTGCCAGGGAGTGATCCTGGGCCTGAAGACCAAATGGTGGAAAAGGCACCAGCTACTCCATGTCCCCATCCCTTAAGCTGGGCAAAGTGTGTCCAGGTGAGTGCTGCTCAGAGCTGTGCCCTCACGCAGGGTCCAGGACTGGAGAGCGCTCGCTGTGTCCTCACCAGCAGCAGAGTGACCAGCAGTGGCCAGGTCACCCTACCCCTGTCCCCTGTCGCCTCAGTGTAGTGACACCCTCACTGCAATGGCCCACACTCTTTGCCTTTAGCAGCTGGCTGCTCTGAGTTATCCATGGGATGGAATCACAAGGAAGCTGGATTGCCAAAGCACCCAGAAAGCGTCAGACAGGCCATGCAGACCCAGCCAACAGAGACCTTCAGCCTTCTCAGGGAACCTTCGCATAAATGGCAAAGTCAGCAGAGCAAGAGGCAGCAACTGGAACAGCCAATACATTTTCTGTCTGCTGACTGCGGGAAGACAAAGTACCCACTCTGGGACTGGTCAGCAATCGGTGTATGAGCTTGTTCTGGCTTTTATGGGCAGCCACATCAGAGTCTGGGCACTTCCAGAACCTGAAAAGGTGGGTTTAAGCCACATTGGCTCCCAGTCACTGGTACTGTTTTTTTTGTATTTAATTAGATCACATCACATCACAGCTCCGTGTTAAAGCAGTCACACAGATGTGCACAGACACTGCCACTCTCTGGTGGGAGAGGATGAAGAGGAGGCCACCACAGAGCCCTTGGATTGGGATGGACACTCCATAAACCACTCCTGCTGTCAACAGATGGGGCCCCAGACATAAACACATTTTGCCCTAACATGAACATTTATGGACAACAAGATAAATCTGAATTGTTGAGCAATTTTCCTTTTCTGCATTTTTGTACACATCTTCCACAGGTCAATTGCTTAAGCCAAGGTAACTTCTCTGTCAAATGTGGTACTTGATTGCACCAAATATTTCTCACGTTTGGTACTTTCTACATGGCATGGCTTTGATAGGACTCATTTCCAGTGGAATGAACTGCACTGTGCAACAAGGCCCAGAATTGGAGAATCAATAGCTGGCCACAGTTAATATTCTGTTAGGTCTCCTCTGGCTTTGATAGCCCCTGAATAAAAACATGCGGCAAAAAGACATTTAGAGAGAAGTGCAATACTCAGAGTGCTTTGTGTTTTGCAGATTGGAAGCTCCAAACTGTTTAAAAATAGCTTTATGAAATCCAATTTTGCACAGTTTTGACTAAATAGAAGAAACTGAAGTAGCTGATGAAAATGCAAAAGCAGCAAGTTTAAGTGAATTGAACTTCAGAAGCTGTTGGAAGATAATGGCTTCAGGAGTCATCCATTCTGGTTGCTGCCAGCTTTACACCAGGGTTTCTGCATCTCCTTTTTGAGCTCTTTGTTAAAAGCATTACTACATATTACCAACATTGTTGTTGCTGACTAAAATACTTAGTAATGACACAAACATCATTCAAAATCAAATTATCAGATGTACTGACAACATACTTTAGAATTTAATAGCATGTTAAATGATTGTGGGGAAATGTTCTGTGAAGTCAGTGAAGCAGCAGCAAAAGCTAATTCAATTCTCAAATGAGTAAAAGTGAGAAACTGTTCTTATAAAACCAATATTGTAAAAATACATGGTGGCATACACTGCTGACTTCTAGGGGAAGGAGAAGGAATCTCTTCCTCTAGCAATAACCACCTAATTTGGATGACTGTGGTAGTTCACCTTGAATCAAAACTGCTCCATGTGCCTGGAGTAAGAGTGTCCAAAATAAGACATTGAGGAATGTCATATGTTCAAAATACCAGTCATGACTCAAAACTATTTATCACTGATCATGGTATACCGAACATATGGATCTCAAGTTAAATGAAATTCATCTTAAATTTCTGAAAACTGCTAAAGAGCAAGAGCAGAGTCTGTCACCTTCTGGAGCAAACAGCACTCTGGCATGAAATTTGCATGGAACACGAAGGTTTCACGTTGCCCTTAATTAGTGAAATGTGCATTGATGATCATGTAGCTCCATCAGCCTTGCTCTGGCAGCATGTCCCAAGACAGCTGCCAGGTAGGGAAGAAAACTACAGCCATTCCCTGCTTCCAAACACCTCACACCAACAAGGAAGAGTTTTCATAATACATCATCTCTTGGAGATGGGTTATAATGGTGCTTAAGTAACATGTAATTGAAAAGAGAGAATTATGGAAGTTTTACTAAATTGATGAAAGTTTTAATAAAATGCATGTAAAAAAAACCACAAACCTTGTTATAAACAAGAAAACACAGTATGTTTGAACTTTATGCCTCTTATAAGCTCTTTTTTATTAATGTTTTCTTTACAAATCTCAGCATGTCTTTAAAGCATTGAGCAAGTCACAGCATTCACAGTGGGCCCATATATTGGCTTAGAATGGCTGGTGAAGTGCTCCCTGTCTGTGATAGAAATCTAGATTTATACACAAATAAAACAGGCAAAAAAGCTATAAAGTTCAACAAATTCATGCTCCTTATTTTACACGAAGTTGGTTTGTGTGAATGGGTGTAGAATACCAGAAAACTCGCTCCCATTTATGCATTCATCCCAGCCTATAGATCTGGTGTCCTGCACTGAGTATCCCGTCCCAATCCCACCTCAGGTCCCTGCAGTAAATAAGAGATGCAGCACCCAGGAGAAGGACTGCCTTCGCCCAGACCTGAGCTACTGTGGATTTGCACCCCTCCTTACCCCCTTCTCTCCTCCTGCTGAAAGCAGACTTCAGGCTCTGGAGACACAGGGCAGGAGCAGAGCCCACACTCCCCTGGATGCAAACACTCCATTTCAGCTGTGCGACATCAGAAATCCCCCCACGCTACTGCCCTCCCCAGAAGTGACTATTGCAGAGCTTCTAGCAGAAGTCTCAAGCTGAAGAAACTCCCCCATATCTGGAGAAAAAGATCAGAGTCCTGGATCTGTGGCTTTGATGAGCAAAATGCCAACACCAATGAAAAGAATTTATCCCTGTGGTACAGAAGGGGAGTGTGACATGAATGTTAACAGAATTCCAACACTGCTGGAAGCGGGGAGCTGTCACACACAGCCCCCCTCCACAGCAGACACTGACTGAGGTGCAGATAGAGCCAGCACCTGAACTGAGCTCACACAGATTTGCAGAAGAGTCACAATTAATTTTATTTATTGCATATTGTACTTTACATTTAGCCTTTTCTACTTCTAGCTATATTATTTAATTAATAACGTACTAATAGCCAAATTACAAACCTTACTATTTTTCTGAGCTGTCCAGGGTCAAAAGCTATCCCTATTGAAAAGTAATCTTTAGCTGCTCTCTGTATTTGGAGAAAATGGGCAGCAAAATTCAACCATGTCATGCACAATTCTTTTGATAGGAAGCTGTAAATTATCTTCCCAGAAACAGAATTCATTTGCTTTCTAGCAATGGCATCTTTTTATGCCATTTATGAACTCAGTAGAAAAGAATTCAGAGAAACCTAATAGATATTAGATATTCTGTTTTGGGGTTCTCAAATGGAATATTTAAGAATATTGATTTTTTTAGTGAAGTTACAATGTATTCCCGAACATCAAACATTAAAGTGTTTTTAGGCAGATACCTGAAAACAGACATCAAATTTCCATTAGCTACTTTCTTGTACAGACCTTGCTTTTAGAAAAGTGGTCAAGACAGTGAGCAACACAAATCCTAAGGACTTTTAATTACACTTATAATCCTGTCTCTGTCTGGCATTTCTGAAAATAAAAAAGCACAGAAAGACAAACAAAACAGAAACTCAGAAATGCCAGCCCCATGATCAGCACTCAGTGCCTTGGTTCACCTCCCAGCTCTGCCACCAGCTTTGATTTTAGCTATGGGCCACTCAATTTGTCTTTCTTTTTCTCTCCTACAGCAGGTATAACACTCTGATCAGGAAATACTTAATAGGCACATCTGGAAGAGGCCATTGTGCTGACACAATTGTTACATACTTTAAATGGTAAGAAAGACTGCTTTAATAATCAAATAGCATATTTAAGAGTCCAAGCAGGGAAAAAAAAAGGTAACTTGAAAAGAGAAGGTAGGAAGAACACATAGCCACTCCAAAGTCAATGGCAGTTTTTCCTTGACTTTACTGCAATCAAGATTTCTGCATTCTGCATTCATTTCTGCATTTCTGCACTCAGGGATCCTGTATCCAGTCCCTAAGCCTATTCCATCTGATGCAGTATCACAATATCTGCACACATTTCATGACATGTTAAAAGAAATGTACAAGGGGAACACTGAAAACCTGCAGTCAGTGTGCTCAGAGGAGGACAACGTGCTGGCATGTGTGAATTAGGAATGTTTCAGCTTACAAAATCACCTTTTATAAAGACAGGAAGATGACTTCTGCAGTATTCACATTTTCCAACACAGCCAGAATCTTTCAAAGCATGCTTAGAATGAGATCCCAAGTTCCATGTATTACATTAAATTTATAATTGATTATCTTCCCAGGGTCACTATCTGGAAACCTGTAAGACATAATTTTTTTCAACTGATTTGTCTCCCTGGACAGCTGCTGCTTACAACCTCCAACTTTCCAATAGATGATGACAGCACAGTGAAGGATGGCTCGAGTACTGTGATCATTCACTTCCACCCTGTGGGCTGCAGTCCAAAACTTTCCTACATCTCATTTTTGATCATGCAGAAAATCATCATTGGGAAGAAAGCGTACAGATTTCCTGATTAACGTGAGGGCATTTAATTGCTCACCAAAATGTTGTGAGGGCTGATTCAAACACACCTGGTGTGAAGCAATGTGTACACTCCCACTACTGACCACGGTTCCCTCTGCACAGCAGTTCATCTGAAGACACATCTTCCATTTGCAGCTCAATACTTCCAATACCTTGGTATTTTAAAGCCTGTCTTTCCAGGAACTTACTGCCTTGTGACTATACAACCTGACAGCCACTCAGTGATCTGTGAGGTCCCTTTATGGGTCACAGACACCAAGGACAGTGGTGAGGCCGAGGACGTGGCATTGCCGTTGCTCCTTGCAGGAATGCAACTGCAGGGAGCAAAATCATACATCAGGAGCAAGTGAGTAACTGCCTGTGAGTTTGTCACCTGTCCCTGCTCATCTCCCAAGGCAATCCATATGGGCAATTCCTGTGAAGAATTCACTTACAGACCCCAGCAAGACATTGCCAGAGCTGTGCGCAAGCAGGGGCCAACACCACTCCTTGGGCTGCAGGAAAGATGAAATGGGAAAACCATCCATGAAATACTGGGGAAAGCTAAGAATGCAGAGAACAAATCCTCTCAGTGGGGGCTGTGCAGCAGCAGCATCCCCTCTCCTGTCCCACCATGCTTCCAGCACGCTGGAAAAGGAGCTGGCATTGGCCCTTCTGGCAAGGACACCTGGCTTAGTGAGTCTGGCTTGTCCAGAGATCTCAGAGACCCTGCAGGTGGGGAGTTCACTTGTGGGTAGTCCTGCCCTCCAAGCACACCTCTGCATGCAAGAAGGAACCAGGCTGGTGGTTCCCTCCCAGAGTGCTGACTCCTCTCTAGGAACAGGATTTGTGTCTCCAAGTGCAGAGGGATCACTTTGTATTTTTTACTAAACAACACTACCCTAGCTGGCTTTAATTCCTGATTACTTCTTCAGAGGTTACCACTTCGCCTTAGCTGGCAATTGTTTTGCTGTTATTAATTACTGTTTTCAAAAGTACCACCTTCATAGTTATTGGGCTATATTATAGCTTTAAACCTCTAAACCTTTGCATTTTTTTCACAGTAGGACAGAAGTCCAGTTATGGTCCTCTAGTGCAAAATGCATTATACAGACCTACCAGAAACCAATTCCTGCTCCAAAGACTTTACAATTTAGAGCTGTGATTGAATACTTGTTCACATCCTTATCTTGAAGGAGGTAGGTTGTTCCAAAGACTCCAAAGTGATTATTCATCCTATTCATGAATTCAAGAGCATGCATATCTATTTGCACAACTGGAAAAGGCCACAAGAGTTGGAATAACAGCAGGAGGATATAAAGAGACATAATTGTGACTAATGCAATAAACAGTGGTTAGAGAAGAGTAGCTGCCAAGCTGTTGCTGAATACTTTATTGGCAGTGCACTACGGGAAAAAGTCAAGGCGAGATTTGAAAAAGGACAATACATTATTTTGTTGGCTTTTAGGAGTGCCTTTCTTGTGCATTATTATAGAAAAAAGCACAAAAATGTCTGATGGAGATAGGATTAATAGCTTAATTTCTAGGGAGTATTAAATTACCTGGCATACTGTAGAAACGTTTATAATTTATAAGTAAAATAACATTAGCAATTTACACGAAGCTTAGAGAAATGGCCTAGACAAGAGTCATTATACTGAAATCCAAGGTTCATACTAAAGGAGCATGTTTAACACCCATATTCTGTAAGAGGATCCACCACACAGAGGAAGACATCAGTTTTCCTGCTTTCCCTGCCTCTGTCCTCATGCAGACAGGAACAGCAGTGCTGGGAAGAAACAGCCCAGGGGAGCCACTCTGCTACTGCAGGTGAATGCAATCCCACTCCAGCTGCACCACTTGTGGATTGCAGAGCATCAGGAACTGGGAAGGATCGTTCACATCATCATCCATCACTAAAATGCATTACAGAGATGGCAGCTGGAAAACAACATAAAAATCTCTTTCTGCTAAATTATGTTATGGATTGTGGGTTTCCTTCACACGTGTCAGCACTTTACTTTTAGAGGGATGCTTCCCTGTTGTGGCTAAAACAAGTGCTGCAAGCAATAAAAATAGTCCAAGGCTACAAAGAGCCATTTACCAGCTTGCAGAGGCCACACAGCTGAGATCTGCAGGCACAGGACAGGAATCATGGTTAGCTCAGAATTACTTCAGGCTCAGGGATGGGGGTGTCATCTCCTTCTTTGCTGTACTGCCCATTGAACATTCCCATTTTCAAATTCACTTTAATCCCCCGTTATTTAATTTCTAACCCTCCCTGTTTTTAGCTACTATTTGAGATTCCCTCATTTTTCAGGCCATCAAGAGGTACAGACAATATTTCCTGTCTTTTTAACAGGCATTCTGGGATTTGTAGCAGTAAATTTTGTCCCCAGAAAGCCACACCAGGGTGACAAGCATCACTGACAAGGGCGTCTAGCCATCCTACAGAGATGAAGGACAAGCTACAAGAGCCTGACTGGCAAACAGGCATTATCACATAGAAAACAGGGTAACTCTTCCTTCAAGGAGTGCAAGGCAGCCCCCAGCTGCTCTGTGACACCACAGGGCTGCCTGCAGAGTGTGGCACTATTCCTAGCTAAGAGGGGGGGCAGAGTCTAGATGCAAATCATTTCAGCTTAAGTCCAAGTCCTACTATCAGAACATAAATTGAATCTTGTACTCTCTCCATGCACAAAACTCTCTGTGGTGGGTCAGGGGGCTCTGGGAGCTGGTTGGGTTTGTTGGAACATGCGCTGTCCTGTGTTTGCTCTCCATCCCTTGCCAGGGAGATGGAGAGCACGAGGACATTCCAGACCTGCAGGTGCTGGAGCAAGACAAACTGCAGCACTATCACAGAGCTGCTGTGAGCTGGGGCTGAAAGCTAGAAACAACAGAGTAGACAGAAGGAGGTAATAAATACCAGATGGTGAAAAAAGGGATCAAAACTCTTGGGTTTTAACATCTTTATAGATAGCTGTGGCTAGGCAGTTCTGTTTGGGACTTGCCAGTACAATTTATTTTAAAATATTCTAAATATAGTGCTAAAAATAACGGAAAACTGAATTACTCACAAGGAGTGCCCTTTCTAATAATCTTTAGAACACGTCTACACGTAATGTCACTTTTTTCAACTTCTGCAAAATGCACTCAAGCAATAGATTCTATGCAGCAGGGAGGTATTAATTTAACATTTTAGTGTGAGCCTGTTTTTGCTCAATTAACTTTAGGCTATTGATGTTTTATTGAGTGAATAAATTAGTCAGTTCCTATTTATCACATATCTTTATTTCGCTTTACATCTTTCTTGTGAGCACTGAGGGTGAATGGAGACAGCTGAGCCCAGAGACTGGTGAGCTGTTGGGCACATCAAGACCTTAGACTCCTCTGATCCACTGGCCAAAACCATGAACATCATAAGCTGCATTTTATCTTGGAGGAAGCCTGTGATGTGCAGGGGGATGTCAGGAGCCTGCCTGCTCAGGAGCTGCCTGTCCCACAGGAACATGGTCCCATTGAGCAGAACCTTGCTGTAATAAATGCTTGATAAGGGCTCCTCAGTATGAAAACCAAACCAATGTCCCAAAGGAAAGAAAGTCTCTGGAAGCTCAACATGGAAGAAACGCAGTTCCTCATTTGATAACTTTGAATAAAACACGTCTTTAAGTGCCGAAAGAGGCAATGACTTTGCCCATTGTTTAAAAACCCTGGCAATTTCAGCACCATCACTTCCCTCTCTCGTGCCCTAGTAGTGGTTTCACTGTCTTTGCTGCACATTGGAGCATTCCAGAAATGGAGGAAGCATTAAGGTGTTTGGGTGCCAGCAGCATGTTGGCAGTACTGGGATTCAAGCATCTCCTAGAGGGACTGGTTATCCCCAGAACACTGTGTTTGTTTTGAGGAGGAGCCACACTGTCGCTGAGCTTTAAACAGAAGGCCTAAGTAAACAATTTTACCTGTTTTGTAACTCCTACCACATAAACAAGAAATAAGCCTGCTCTTGTATGAGTGCCGAGCTGAAGCAGCTGCTAAATCCCTCTCTTCTAACAACTTCTGCTGTGAAGCATAGCAATTGTTTTTAAATGCTGCTCAATACTTAGCAAAACTGAACTGAAGATTAATGGTTTATAGTTTCCATTTGTATTTCAAATAAAACAAGAAAAGCAGCCAAGCAAATATCCAATTGGCTCTGTGCAAAGCTCTGGTACAGTGTGACCAAGCAAATGAGTTCTGTGTTTTCCAAAGAAAAGGAAAAAAATCTGTCCTGCAACAAACTTTCCTTTACGTCTTTGAACTCTTGCTGTTGTGAATTTTCAAGACAGTTTCCCTTCTGAGATTATTTCTTCTGCTTGCAGGAAAAAAATCAAATCCTGGGATGGGGATATTATACACCCATCTTTTTGACAGGGTACAGTAACTGATCATGTGTTTTCTGACTAATATGTATAAACAGTATCAGTTTTTTATCCACAATTATTTTAATTCAGTACTGATCAGAAGATTTGGTCTCCCTGGCCTGCCAGCCAGTTTGGATTTGGACAGGAACACTGTGGATGGGTCACTCCAAGGTTTAGAGAAAAGTTTCAAGACTCCCAATGGAAACAGTGCTTGAAGCAACTGTTCACACTTGAGATGCCTCTGCTTGTGTGACAGGCCTGAGCACAGATTTACTTCCAGCTGACATTTTGCCACTCTTTTACGTAAGAGGCCAAGTTGGGGAAAAAAACCAGTGCACACAGGTGACACTTCTTATATTTTGGAAAAATTTGAATGACTTTTTTTTCCCACTATATACTGTTACTCATTAAATTCATAAAAGGCTTTGCAAGAAGTATTTCATTGTAGTTAACACAATGAGACACTAGACTTCCAGGAACACTGGGACATTATAAAAGTGATTTATAAAACACTGTCACTATGGTCAGTGTAGCTGCAGTTACCCCACAGAGCTGTGTATAACACACACCTTTACAATCACCCAGATGTCCTTCCCTCTTTCAACTCAGATGATACTGAGAAATCAGAAATGCCTTGCAAAATAGTTTTGCAAGTTCATAGGTTAAAGTCTTCAGTATTTTAAAGCATTTATGGAGTCTGAAAAGATCATATTTTCAGAATTTAAAACAATCTCAAAATATAATTTCTTGGCATTTACGTTTGAAAACAGAAACATACTACAAAATTATAATAAAACAGCATTTTCGACTGAATCATATGTTATTAAATGCATTTCTTTTAAGGGGTATTTTAAATACTAAGTAGGAAGATAAATAAAACCCTGCACAGGGCACAGGTCTGCAAAATCTCTCCTCCAGGAGCAGGGATGCCCCAGGCTCTGCATTTCTCTCCGGTTGTTCTCCAGAAGCACAAAATCTCTGCTGCTGCTCAAAGGGCTCATTTCAGACCTGTGTCTTGGTCTAGCAGTGCTTCCCAACACCTTAGACAGTGCTACTGAGAGAGAGATTGATAAAGGCAATGGGCACAAAAGAGAAAATGCAGTTTAAGAAGAATCAAGGGATCACATTTCTGGGCCAGGCAGAAACTGTTTCTTTTTTTTTTGTCTAGGGATTGCTTTGGTCCTGACAGCCTCGCAAACACCAGCAGAAATAATTCAGTGAAGTTTTGCCTTCAAAAAAGAAACAAAGAACTTCTGCACAAATACTGAATTCTGTGAACAGATTCTTTTTTTATCACCTACTTCAAAAAGTCATTTTACAGCAAGTGTGTTGCATGAGCTCACAATATCATTTGTAACACTGGACAATACCAATGCTGGTATCGACTTTTCCCCTGCTGTTCACTGTAAGTATGAATAAGATATTAACTTGTCCCATTTA
Organism: Tichodroma muraria; assembly: GCA_013390105.1. Taxonomy (NCBI): domain Eukaryota; kingdom Metazoa; phylum Chordata; class Aves; order Passeriformes; family Sittidae; genus Tichodroma; species Tichodroma muraria. Next base: position 250,491 of record WAAG01000170.1, read on the forward strand.
AGTGCTTCTCCTACTTTTACTCCACAAGCACAAATAGAGCTGTGCATAAAAATGTACCCTTTTGTTAAATACAAAAATCTATTTTGCAGAAGGGTGGATGTGAAACACAGCAGGGGCTATTATTGCACTTACCATGAATTAAGTGAATCATCTATTGAGACATTCATATTTTCAAGACTTCAGCAATTAGATCTATATATAATTATTATGCAAAGCATACTCATATCTGAGTACTTAAAAATATCTCAATGCAACCACTTGGGAATCTACTCCCAAATTCTGTGTGTGTGTGCAAGGGTAAATGTGAAAACTCTCCTGGGCAATGGGTGTACTTTAGAGGCTCTTTTTAGGGGCCAGCCAGGACATGAGGCACCAAGGAATGCACTCCTGTGACACTGACAGGTGACTCCAGAAAAGAATCAATTCAGGTTCAGCACTGCAAAACCAACAATGAAGTCTTTTTCTCAAAACACAACTCCTAAGCCCCTGAAACTGTTCAGAGAAAATAACAGAGCAGTAATGGAATAAATAAGAAAATAATGAAACCATGAACATGACACCTATTCACAGATACGTGTAAAAATATTGAGCTATTCCTACTGGACACATTTCTAACACAACAGCAGCATCTCTCTAACACAACATTTCAAGGTTTCAAGTAAGAGTGATGATAAATAAATAAGAGCAAATGAAAAAAAGAGTAAATATAAAGAGTAAAATAAAAAATAAATAAAGCAAATAAATAAGTAAATAAAGTAAATAATAAATAAATAGNGCAAGATACTGGCAGCTGCTGGGTCTCTGAGCCTTCCTACCCTGGGGTAATGCATTTTGGGGGAAGAAACTTTAATCTGACATGTATTTAAACTGCCTTTCAATGTAGGAATGTATGAAATTATTTTCTTTCTTTGATGCCAATCCCTTCTCTATGGTTAGAACAATGCAAGAGATCTAGGATGTAGCAGACAGTAGGAGAGGATCTAAGATGCTCTAAGTGGAAATTAAAAGCAGTCTCTGGGTAAGGACTGAAGTTAAGAGCTATAGCAAAGAAGATAAAATCTGATTCAGGTCTGAGTTTTGGTTAACCAGGTAGTTACCATGTATTGGGAAAGGATCCACTTCAACACACTGTCATCACGAGTTAGTGAGTCATAAATGATGGAATTTGATAAGGAAAATTAAGTTCCCAAAATACGAAGGTTCCATTAAAAAAATCCAAAACCACATTCACTGACACTAAAGTAAAGGTTACTCTGTGCATTAGGCAGTATCATTTTGATAAGCTGGGAGGGAATAGGAAGGAATGTTTTAATAAACTAATAAAGAGATATAGACGATTAGGCCAATAAAACTGGGAAGATGGAGTTTCATTATCCTATCCTGTACTGCATACTGTGCACCCAAATGTGTTAAATGGAAACCTTCAGCTGTACGACTTCAGAATGTTAAAAACAACACAATACCAACATGTACTTGGATGCTAATAATGGCACCCTAAATAGACATCAATTTTAGCAATCAAGGCCACCAGAGCACAGCTGTCATTAAATGCATAATAAAAACCTCCAGCTCAACAAAGTGGGAGTAAAAAGCAAATGCCTGGCTGCTCTGCAGGCATTGGTTGTGCTGACACCACAGAGACAGAGTTATTAGCATTTTAACTTTCCTCTCAGAAGTTTGTTGATGCCTTTTGGAGATGGTGTGACTTCACACCTGCTGTTCAAGCTGATCACTAAATATTTTTACTTTTTTACATATTTTTAATATAAAATATTTATATATTTCATATAATTTTCACTAGAAAGTTTTAAATTTGAGGAACATGAAAAGATTAGAAAGGGATAAACATAAGAAGGACATTATCAAGACTGTCCACTGAACAGCCAGTGCATCAGTCTATTCACCATCATGGAATTTTTTAATGAGTTGTCTCGAGCACCAAAATCCTTTCAGATACATTTGCAAATAACACTTTAACTAATCAATCAGTTTGCTTCCCCAACTGCATGTACAGATAAAGTGAAAGTTCATGCTAAAATAGTCACCTACCAACAATTAATCATTCACTTTCCATTTAGACAGAAAGTACCAGTCAGGGAATGTCTTTCTGTCAATTTGTTTCCTTGATATTACTAAGTACAGCAAAAATAAACAAGGATAAGATTATTCAAACCACTCAGCATATTAGTTTCCTTTTAATATGCTTTGATGAGGCAACTCACCATCATAATGTTGTTTAAAAACTAATTTGGATGTTATGTACAAACCAATTAATATCATCCTAAAAGCCATGCAGAGTCCTTGCTCATGAAGAAAACTGCACAAAGCAATGAACTCCAGCTCAGTTCTGTCTCCTGGCACACTGATGTTTTCACTGATGGCTGGAGATCAGGCAGTCCAGCTGATCAGACACAGGCACCAACTGGTCCCAGTGTCCTCCCCTGGTGGCACAGGTTCCCTCCGCCGTCCCCCTGCTCCAGCCATCCTTCCTGGGCACTGCTGTCACCACCCTGAGAGTGTGAATGCTCAGAGATTTGTAATGGAACTCCCACGGGACTGAAATACTGCCTAAAGCAGGACTAGGAAAAGATTTAGATTTAACAGAAGACTTCTGCATTCAAAAAGAAATTAATTACTATGTGGTTTCACTTATACCATCTTAAAATATATTGTGATAGGATTCTGTTATCCAAATGTAACTTGCGATACTACAAAATTTTCAAGATGAAAAGGAAATCTACGGAATTATCATGCTTGGGACTTTGCACCCCTGTATTCAATTCTTACCAGATTTACAAAGCATCAGTGATGCCACTCTGAATTAAGTTTTCCTTCACTCTGCAGAACATGTCACTAATAGAAAATGAGAGGCTGCAAGAGCCACAAAACCTCACAGAGGAAAATGGAGACACTCCTTTCCTATGATCCTTTGTAAATGGTCACTTGAATTCTTAATCCAGGTCTGCCACTGACATTCCCAGACTATTCAAAGTCTGTCACAAAAAGTTTTACAGACAGTGCAATGCACCCATCGATGGAGACACATGTTGTGCTATCTGCCACTGGCAGGCTGGTAACTTCTCCTCCTAACACAAGCACCTCAGTGTGATAGCAGCTCTGGAGGTGTGAAAACCAGGTCCCACCCAAGAAGTTAGGACAACTTTTTTTTATTTCTCTCTTTTTTTTTTTTCCACAGAATTGCAAATATATTTGGATATTCAGAAAATTCATTCCCTTACTGCTCAAACTGGTACACTGGCAGTGACTGGGCACGAGGATGCCTGACAGTCCCCCTGAGGGCCAGCCAAGACCTCTCAGGGTGCCTGTGTAACTTGCATTTACTGCCAAGCGTGTTCTACAGAGAGCACACAGGTCCGGAAACATCAAAATGTGTCACTCAAAATTATGCAGCCCAATCTAAGCGTGTAACAGTGCTGAGACCATATGGAGAGCTAACAGCAGAGGTTCAAAGACACACAGCCTGAGTGCCCAGGCTGCTGCAGGGGCTGACTCCCATATGGAAAGGGCACTCTGCTGCCAGTCATCCTCTCAGGGCACAGCCTCCCGTGGAAAATGTCTGAAGTGAGAGTCAGTACTTCGAGCTGCTCTCCAGACTGGCATTTAACAAGCTGTCAGGATGACTTAAAAATAGCACAGGATCTAACTGCAAAACAGAGTTCTGGTTTGCTTGTTCTGCTTTCCCTGCTGTGATTTTTATCAGGAATTGGCCAGCTTAATTTAGCTTTGCCAGTTGCCAGGAAACAGAGTAATTTTGTTTTAAATTTGCTTCTTGGCTGGGTCTTCCAAACACCACCCCAACTACCCCTCAATGACAGGCTCCAGCAGTTTGCACCAGACCCTGGACCAGGAGTGCTGGGCCCTGCTCTTGCTCCCACTTCTGAGGACAACGTGGCCACCAGGCAACACTCGTGTCTGCTCGTGCTTCCATGGTCACATTCATAAAAGCCAGTTATAGTTAGTGCCCTGGCTGGAAAACTGACACTCTCATAAATGCTCAGAACCAGAAATACCTCATTACAGTGTCACCTTGTGAAGGTGTAAGCTTTTGGGTTGAGTTGGGAGGAAGTGTGAAATAAAGGAATATAAAGCACCTGCAACACACTGAAGTTGAGACATCTTCCCACTGGTTGTGACTTTACACTGCTTGCAAGACTGAGATCCTCCTCCAGCTCAAGCAAGAACTGTTTTGTCAGTTTGAAACTAATCCAGCTAAGGTAAAAATCAAGGTTTAACTAGCACAGATAAAATGAGAGTGATCATGCAGCTCTTCAAAATGTAATCCATTACCTTGCTTAAAACTTAATATTCAGACATAACAATAACATGCTTTTGAACGGGATTTAAGATTACTAAAAGGAGAAAGGTCATTTGGAAAATGTCACAGCCTTGGTAAGCAGATCTGGGGATGGCTGAAAGTACTCAGGGGCATATTAAAAGATAAATATTTCATATTTAGAATTCATCAAAACATAATATGAGGATCTCTTGGATTTCTGGTTTATCTGTCTCTATCTTTCAGTTTGCCTTTCTGCATTATATTTCAATGTCTTGAACTTGACTTCCTCCTTCAGGTACAAATGAAAGCTATCCCTAAGGAATTTACAAAATTCTTCTGGTAAAGAAGTGATAACTCTACTATGATAACTCTATATGTTTGCAGAAAGACCTCAACACAGCAAGTCCCTGGGCAGCTTCTCTTTTCACTTTCCTTCAGGTGTTCTGTTAGAAAAATACTTTCCAATATTTCTGAGATCAAATTCTCTTCTAACAATCCTATTTTTACCTTGCTTTTATGAGACTCTGAAAGAACATTGCTTGGTCATCATCCAGAACTGTATTTTTTTTCATGTAACAAATTCCATCTGTAACTGTTATCCAACTGCACTAAGACTGTTCTTTAGCTCAGCAATCTAGAAATATTGTTTTTCCACCCATCTTCCTTTTCAGGTCTTTCCAGTTCTAAGTCTTCTTCAGTAACTAAGTCTTCCTTGGTAAAATCTAAAACTACCCCAGCCCTGGCTTACTTCTTGTCCCATCATACAGATCAAATTAGTCAAAGGCTCTTTTGCAATCAAAAAACAGGAACTTGTGCTGCTGAGCTTGTTAAGAAATCAAGCCTGACCTTATTTCACAGAGAGCACTTCCTCCACCTCCCACCTTCACAGGTGTCTGGCTCCCTGCCAGGCACTTTAGGGATCCAGGACTTCCCAGACTCTGGCAGTGGCTGCCTACATTTCCAGTTTCAAAGAGGAGAACCAAGATGTCTTCGTGTAAGCCCCAAACATGATCCTGCTGCTCTGTCTGGTTCTCTGAAATCTTACCTGCCTAAAATACCCCAAGATTCATGGATCCTGCTCCAGGTAAACTTCTGCTGTCCCTTTTGCTCACAGTAATATACCTCAAACAGCAAACTTCCATTTGTTTTCGTATATTTGAATAAATCCCTCCCCAAAACAATGCAAACTCTTCCTGGTTTTACTGAAAAAACAAATTAATTTACACATGTATGGAGGAGGATGCTGCTTTTAGGAAGTGCCCCTTGTGCACACTGAAGAGGAAACTGGGAGTTGTCAGACATGAGTTTCTCTTTTCTTGTTATTCTCACATAATCCTCCCCAAAAGAAATCATTAGAAAGCAAAATTTTCCAAACTCCAAGTATGGAGAGGAAATGTGGGCAAAAAAATAATTTTTAAAGGTTCCAAGAAACAGAATTTGCATAACTTAAATCTATAGGCAGCCCTGCAAACCATATTTCTTTCTCTTTTGAAAGCAACTGCTCTGTGCATTCATAATTCAGCCTAATAAATTCCATAGCAACCCTGTGAAATGCACAAATAACAGACCTCAAAAAGCCACAGGAAGAACTCAGAGAGCCTAGGACAGGAAGAGGTCCCAAAGCTGCCTTGAAATACCTGATTTCTCAGGACAGCTTCCACGCAGCACTGACACTGCCTCTTCCAGTACTCCAGACACAGTGTGTGCCTCCACTGCCCCAAACCCCATTCTCCCCCGCAGCAAGACCACTCCTGCTCTGCAGGACTCAGCACCCCCTGGAAGAGCAGGGCTTGAGTCAGCTCTGGCTGTCACAGCATCCTCACAGGCAGCTGTGAGCAGTGACAGGACCAGCCAGAGGCAGGGAAGCACCCATCAGAAAACAGTCCATTGACGTGTATGGTTTATGTTGTAACAAGAATTTGTGATCTTGTCAAAGTAACATAAATACCTAAGAAGTAACATAAGATGTAAGAAAAGCATATTTTTGGTTGCAATAACTATTGAAATTTTTAGTTAAGATTTGCATGAATATTTATCCTCTCTCAATCTCTAGCAACTTCCCACTTAGTGCAAGAAGGAAATAGTTAGATATGCACATTATCTGGTCCAGCTAAGTCAAAGAAAATGGACATAAATAAAAACATTTCAGGGCTAGAATTATTTCATAGGAGATTTAAATAACTGATTGTTCCTCTAGCAATACTGAGCATTGACAGGGATAAACCCAGGCAGGAGACTGCTTGAGTTTCCTGAAGAAAAGACCAGGACTACTGTCCACTTGGAACATTGCAGCACCCTGGGTGCATCCACAATACATCTCGTAATGCTAAAGACTGAGTGGGGGGGACCATGGCAAGCTCTGGTAATGGTTTTGCTGGGGCTAGATTAGGAATAAACTCCACTGGGGATGCAGGTGAGGAGCTGGGAAGCCAGGGAGAGGACACAGCAGCCCAGCAGACAGCCTTGGAGCCAGCTGGAGGAAACCCATGGCAGAGAGCAGCCTTCATGGAGACCATGCCAGAAGCACACAAAGGCTTCAGCCTCCAAAGCTGTTTAAAAAGAACACAAAATCCTAAACAAGAACAACACAACTCTCCGGATATAAAATCTACACAAATCTTCTGATTTCAAAACAAATCCTGCCTCCCTTCCCACCACTGTGTCCTTGAAAAGTTGCCCTTCCTTCCGCCTTTGCTTTCCACACACCTGCCGTGACTCCCTCCGCCTGTGTGTCCCTTTGTCTGCCTGCAGCAATCCCATTTCCCTTCTCCCACTGTCATCTGTGCCCCAAGCTCATGCCCTGTGTGTGTCTGCTCCTGGAGTTTCTCCTACACCACTGCTGCCGTGTGTGCTCTGGAGGGGAGCACTCCTGCCATCCATCCCAGGAGGTCCCTCTGGCCAGACCTGAGAGATCCAAAAAGTAGTCCTGACATCACAAATGCTTGTCCTTGGAAAATTCAAAATGGAGGAAACAAGAGCACCTCTCATGCTGTAAAGGACCAACACGGTGGTAAGAAACACACCAGCCCCTTGCTTTTCCTGTAATGTCAGCACTAGGTCAGTACACTGAGCATTTAGGAGAGCAGCAATTAATCTGGAATAATGGCATGCAGGCAGAGAGACAGCTCAGAGGCAGCTCTGTGCATGCAGATCATCATGTAAAGTGTCCCACCAGGGAAACAATCTAGGCTCTGCCCTCACAGAAAATGCCAACATGCACCTGCTGGGGAGTTTGCTTGCCCTTCCTGCAGCTCCATTCTCACTCCTGCCCTGCAGGAATCCTGACACATTACAATCAAGGCAGTTGTGATAGTCCCAATGGCTAAACCACTTCTGATTTACAGGATATTTTACTTTCTCTGTTTATCTGAAAAACTGTCAAGATCCTCCTTCGTGTGACCAGCAAACTTTTAGGAACACACACACACACATCTCATGTAGGAAATGTTTGAAACTACTGACTAATCTCCTTGAAACCTGGTTGCTTATTAGCACTGCTCTGAAAAGCAGTTCAGGATTTCTATCACAATCTCATTTTTCCCTACATCTCCTGGCATTACTATTTTAAGTACAGAACTAAGAATGGGAAAACACAAAGACAGGAATGAATATACTTCTCAGAAAAAAAATTTGCTCTTTGAATTTTGTTCTAGGAGCCAGCAGAAATCCAATTCTGTTGTGCTTTTTATCTATCATTATCCCTGGAAGGTGTAATTAGCTCAATTAGCAGAGCTATCCATACAGAAATTTCTCCTTCTGTCATTACTTTACAGCTCACGAATATAAAATTCAAGAGGCAGAACTTTGAGACACAATTTGTGGCAAGTTTGAGAATCTTTCAGTCTTTTACCTCGTTACCATCCACTAAGCAGTGTATTTATTCCAGGCAGTGGTAGCAGACCCGTGCAGAGCCTGTCTGCAGTCAGGCCTCCCCAGAGCAGAGCCCCTGTGGGCATTCAGGCACTGCAAGGGCCTGGCAGCTCCTCCTGGGGACACAGGACCTGCACAGCTCATCTGGCCAGCGTGGCCACCAGCTGTGGGACTGGGCAGGTGAGGTACCCACACAAGAGCACGTGGCCACAGAGGCCACCTTCAAAAACAAGAAGTTAAAGATTTGATAGAATGCTAGTCCTGCCTTACTGCAACAAAGTCATCTCAGGCAATAAGGCAGCCTTTAGTGCTTCTATCATTATTATTCTTTTAACACACTCTACCTTTTATTCTGCCTGAAATAATATTGACTTATACCTTTCCTTAAGGGCCGTTTTAAGATGCGAGTGAACTGCTACCTCTGCAGCATCTGAAACAGAGCAAACGTTTTCTATCAAGTCTTCACCTCTTCAAGAAACACACACCTGCACTTGTGTGCATTCAGTGCTGTGCCTGGGAGGGATGCTCAGTGTCTGCTTCAGCTGGGGACTCAAAGGGAAGCAAATTCCAGGGGCTGCCTGCCTGCCATGGCTGGTGCTCAGTGGAAGCCAGGAGCGAGCGCCTGACATTTCCAGAAGCTGTGCTTTGTGACTGCAGAAACAAAGCACTCCTTACATCTTCCTGTAAGCCCAGCAGCTAAGTCAGAGAGCTGCCACGCAGGAAAGAATATTTGTTTCTTCTCAGTCTCTCTCTCCCTCCAGATCCATTCTCTCATTACCTTGTACTCTGTGCAGAACAAGAGATTGAAGGATGCAACCCCAAATCTCCCAGTCTTAGGGTAGCCCTACAAACACAACTCCTACAAGAACTACACTTCAAGAATGAGCTTCGAGGAGAATTCCAAATGCTATCAATAGGGTTGTTCAACCCGTCTGAAAGGGCAAAAATAGTAATAAAGTAGTCAAAAGAGATGAATTGCATGAGTCAATGTGGCCTGTGCAGAATACATGTAATACTTTTTCAGGAAACAATGCAAGTAAAGGGGAAGCATTCAGTAGCTTGGTGTAATATTGTCAGCAGTTGTTACCATAACAGCATAGTGGCCCCAGCAGGATCTGTAAATTTGTGTTTAGAATAAAGAGGCATTTCAAATATTACAGCTGCATATGCGAACACCGACTTTCAACACCAAAAATTAGGTGTTCATTTTGTACCTCTGTTTAATAAACTCTAGTGCAAAATGCATCAAAAGCATCCATTTATCTGAAGTCAAAAAATCGTTCATTGGTAGACTGACAATCACTGCTGTTTCTGTAAACTGTGAATCAACTTCCCACTCCTTAAATCAGCAAATTACTGTATTATTTCTCTTGTGCTTGTCATTCAGAGCACTCCACCTCGAAAGGAAAGAATAATTTTTTTCTTTGACAGCGGCCGATAATGAGTATACTTGTACAAAAGCATTTTGTAAGGGTCAGTAGCCTGTTGCAGAGGGATTCTTATATAGCTTTTCACCACAGAGCAAATGGAGAACATGCTTTTGCTGCTATTGAATCATATCCATTCCTGAAAATTACTGTGCTTCCCCTATTTACAGTGTGATTGAGACAGAGAAGGAAAAATATCAGGTCAGTACTCACAGCATGGATCAACAAAATCAGTATTACAACAATACAGAAATTCTGAATATCATAAAGCACTAGAAAACATTATGTTACCATGTATCTCCTATTATCACCTGCAATGCTGGACCGTAATGGAGGCAGGGCAAGGCTTCAGAGCACTAAATACATCAATCCATGAGGATCAGGCAATTTGTGTTGTATTACTTTAGCTGCATTGTAGTTTCCATAGGTTGGTCACGACTTGGAAAAGCAGGTATATACCTGTATAAAGGTATGCAGGAATACTAGTCTTCTATTTCTTTTATATTAATTTCTTTTGTATTATCCAACATTTGTGGAATGTCTCTCATTAAAGCATAATTCTGCATTGAAATAGGATTAGTAATTTTTGTACTCTGAATCTACTGGTGTTCCTATCAGTATTTTGACATTCAGAATTGAATTTCTGCTTCTCAACCACATTTCATAAGGTTATTTTTGCCAGCTATTTAGATTGTACTATTGTTACTAAGAAATAGGCTTTAAAAGAGAGAAATATCAAAGGCTTTTAGTTTTCAAAAGCTGAAGAGCTGATGGGAGGAAGCCCCGTTTCTAACCCAGAACCACAAGCCTAAATTGACACAGTGTATTAGCAAAACAAAACAATTCAGAAGAACAGAAGTTAGGGAACATAACAGAAAGAATAGATTAATCCTATTGATTCAGAGCAGCACTATCTGCATTTAACACTATCTAGAAATAAGACTCTTCCTAGTTTAGAATTTACATGTCTAATAGAAATAACATTACATTAAGGATAATGCACACTGGGAAACAGAGCCACCACCCCCATCTCCAAACAGTACAAAAAACTTTCCAACTTGAGGCCTAGGACAGTTGAGACCACATACCTGAGCAACTTTTCATGACACAGAAGAATAATAACCTTACATGTGATCTGATATCAGATGATCAGCTGATCTTTAGAGTCTTTTCCAAGGGAGAAAAGACTCTTTTATCCCTTTTTCGCAATATCTCTGAGACAGACACATCTCCAAGGCAACTTTCTGACTCTAGATAATAATCCTTATGTGTGTGCAAACAGTGGACATTTAGTGCAGATAAGGGCAGAACAAGCTCAGCGTTTGGTCCGAAGCTGCCAGGAGAAAAGGTTTAATGGGATTCCAGATGACTAAATTGATTTTAAGCTACTTTTACATTCCGATCACTATCCCATGGGCCCTTTCCTCAGTCACTCCAGCTCCTAGATATTTATGGAATGGCCTAGGATATTTAAACTGTCACTCACATTAAAATGTTAGACTGTGAATTATAGGGGCAAGACAGAAACAGAGATTTGCCTCCAGCATCTCTGCTGCACAGGCTATAACCTCTGGCAACAGGGCAGAGCTGGAACCCAGCAGCAGCAATGTCTGAGTCACTGTTAACTGGGTCAAAAATTATACCCAGAATCATGAATGGTGGAAAGCAAGGATCTTGAGGATAGAGATATCAAAATTTAAGACAACAAGTGTTTAAAGAAATAGAACTGAAACTGCATAAATTCTCCACTAAATCTCCTGCTGTAAATAAAAATCAATGATAATCTTGTCTCAAACTTTTTAGTTATGGATGTGTTCAACAGATATATTTCAAAGACTTTGAAAGCTAATGGAGCCTGGAATATGAGTTTCATCCTTAAAACAATATGTAATGCAATTATGCATAATGTTCTACTGTGTTACAAATTTACAGGAGAAATTTGACTTCTGTATAATTGCTTATTTGACATTAGTGTCTGTGTAACTGAAATCACATTGAGCTTTCAGATTGTCAAATATTTTGTGCCTTTCCACCTGTGAAACATTAAAATTAGCCTGACTTTTCCACTTTAATCTAGCCCAAGTGAAATGTCCCTTCTGATCTTCTTGGCTTTAGGTATTGTTTGCAGCCACCCACAGCCACCTACACTGTCACCATGAGAAGTAAATGTCCTTCTCAAGGACATGAGGCACAATCAGTACACCAAATCCAGAAAAGTGAGAAACGTTTCTCATGTTTCTCAGCATTTCCTGTGCAGTAGAGGAAACCGGATTACAAGTAGCAGTATTTACCCAGTTCTAAGGTAAAATAAAGGTTAAGAGAGTCCCCCCTAGGACACAAGGCCATCACTGACATGTGGGTGATCAGTATCTATCCCCCTCTGCACATCCCCCATTTCCTCTCCTACACATTCTACTTTCATTACATGGGAGATTATTTGGATCCAGACAGCACAAAGAACAACAGACTCGTGCTAGGCAGAGACTTGAAGCAAGCTCAAAGAGCACCCTTGGCCAGCAATTAGCTCCTTCTCACCTAAGGATCTACTTAAAAAAAAATTGAGCTGAAGGTCAAACAGACTGGCACGTTTAGCTGCAGTCAAAGGTGAACACATCCTGTGCACATACTGCGATTTTCCCTCCCAGTAGCAGACTGTCTGGGGTTGCAGTATGTATTCTACCACCATCTGCTGAAACCAGGCTGAGCAGTGTTCTCTATCTCTTCCATCACCCATCCCTCATAACTCCGGGGTGGGGGGTGGGGTAATCCTCTGTCAATGGGCCAGCTGTTAAAAAAACAGGTGGGGCAGTTTTCTTTATCTCTTCACAACCCATCCTCCATCCAGAGAGAAATCCTCTGCTAATGGGCCATTGAGTCTCATTTAATGACTGATAAAATTCCATTATCCCATTGGGAGATGCTCCATCCAGGGGGAGGAGCCAAGCATTCCCACCTGGATAAAAACCTGAGATTTGGAACACCAAGCAGCCTTTCTCTGCTGGATTCTCAGAGGAAGACCAGATCCATCTACACCACCACTGGACCTTCAGAGAAAACTACACCCTTTCTACAGGATCACTGCTCAAACAGAGCCACATCTGCCACTGCAGGAGGACTGCAGCCACCACTTAATGGGACTGCCACCAGCACTCTGACCCACAGGGTGTCAGGTTGTATTCTGACTCTGTCAGTGGGTTTGTTTTTTTGTATTACTGCATTTTTATTTTAATTTTCCTAATAAAGAACTGTTATTCCTATCCCCATATCTTTGCCTGAGAGCCCCTTAATTTCAAAATTATAATAATTCAGAGGGAGGGGGTTTACATTCTCCATTCCAAGGGAGGCTCCTTCCTTCCTTAGCAGACACCTGTCGTTCAAACCAAGACATGTATTATAGCCAAGAGACTCCAGGCATTGCTATATGAGCACACTATAACACCAAAATAATCAGGCTTTAAGTGTTCTGAATTCTTATTTGAATGCACTGCTACATTGGTAAAGGATTTCTATTTTAAATTAACAACAAGGACAATATGAATAAAGATGATTTTGAATTCATAAAGATGAATTTACTTGGATTACAGGAACGGGCAACGCAAACATCTGATACAGCTAAGCTTCCATTATCTTGCAGCAAAAACAAAGACAACACCACAAAATTACTAGAAACTACGTTAAAAAAGACAGTATGAAAAGAAGATTGAAAAGGGTGAAAACCAACATCAATGAAGGTTAAAACCCAATCCACATACTCTGCCTTTGCATACACATAATTCACTGTAAAGAAAAAAATATTATCTCCCACCAGTGGAATGGCTCATTGCCTCAAGAAATACAAAACAATTACTGTTACAGAATAGAAAAAGACCACAGGATATAGGGAGAAATACTGTCTTCCTCCCCCCCCCAAAGAAAAATAATAAAAAAACACCTTACTGCACACAAATGAATGAAAATACACAGCAAAATGACATCGCAAAACCCAGGGTGAAGTCATGTAATATAAAGACCTACAAACTGAGTTCTCCCAAAAACAATGGGAATATTCTTCCCAGATTAAATTTTGCCCACTCAAGAAAACAGCCCATGCAAAAACCCAAGGAACGTCTCATGAAGCTCTACCTGTGCCTCACACAAAAGAAAATAATTCCATAATGCATGGCAACAAAGGAAGAACTGATCCTGATTTTTCATTTTTATTATAAATTAGGAACTATTTTACAGCACCCCCTGAAATTACTGTACCAAGACAGAAACTCTGCAGATGGAAAATGAAGTTCAGGATCAAGAGGAAACACTGACTCCCTATTTTTGAATTCTCCTACAGCAGAAGGTCTTTTGTTATTGACACAAGGAAGGAAAACACAAACAGCAAATCACTTTTGACCATCTTTTCAGTTTATGATAAACATAAAACAATTTCCACAAATTTTTGTTTTTTCCGTCACTGTTTTGGTGCTTATAGCACTTTCATCACTGATCTAACATCATGGAATGAATATTTTAAGGAAAAATAAAAACACAAGTGGCAGCACAAAGTTTGTTTCTGAGGCAGGCAAGCTGCCATCCGTCAGATGGCAGCTGAGTCACAGGGTGTATAAATAACTCTGCCAAGAGAGTAACTTAGTCTCACTGTGAAAAAACTCCGCAGAGCCAGAAAGGTGGGACACAGGGGGTGTTACCAGTGCTCAAGCAGCTCCCTTTCTCCCCACATCCTTTGCAACAGCTTTTGCCTCGTTCCAGCAGCATGAAGGCAGACAGGAGTGCTTGTTCCCAAGTGGAGGCATCAGGTTTTGTGAGAATTCATTAACTCTGACAATTTACAAATCTTAACTGTGCTGGGGGGTCACTCAAGCGGCCATGTGTCAAATAGAAACAGTCCTGTGAAAAGAAGGGGAGCCATACACAAACCTGGTGAGGAGAAGTGGAGGGTCACATCCCACCCTGCAGGATTTCCCTGCTCTCAGACACAACACACCCTTTACCTGCACCACCACGAGTAGCCAGAACACACTGAGTAGAAACTCAAGGTCATTTGCAACAGTGGCAGCAGAGAGGCACGGATTCGCTGGACCACGCTTATGGAGGCACGTAGAAACCTTTGCCTGCATCAAATACTGCTTTGGGGAACAGACTTCTTTTAAATCAACAAAGTTTATACTAGAATTTTGGGGTATTTAACCATATATAGCTTAACTTATGACCGCAGCACTTTATATAAAAGGTAAGATGCAAATACACAAATTCTTCAGCTAAGACTTTCCTTGTATCTTAACTCTTTCTTCTTTACATCCAGAAGTAACAGAAAGGCCTGTCCCTAGCACTGTATTTAGCCAAACCCTTCTGGTACAAAGTCTAGGGAAATCCACTTCATCACTGAGACAGTCACACCACTTCCAACGTTTACACAGTATTGTCTCATCTGTTGGCATGCTCAAGGACCCAAGGCTGGATGAAGATCACAATACTTTATATAACCTCATAAAAATATGCAACATAAGGCACTAAAGCATCACTTCACAAACTGTTTGCTCTTCTGCTCTTATGTTCTTTCAAGTCCATTTGTCTGTCTCTTAGAAATTTCAGTCCTCCAAAGAAATTCTGGAAAAAAGCTCCCAACCTAAATGCAAAGTTACGCCATGGATTTCTGACAGGTAAAATATGAGGACTCCTTTGAGTCCCATCCTGAAGGCTGTAAGCAGTCACCATTTCCACTGACTTCAGGGAGAAGTCTGATGGAAAGATGAACCTAAAAAGAATTGTAAAGATCCAAAATAAAGATGCAATTCCAGATGTACTTTTGCTCCAAAGACATGTTTTGCATGACTTGTACTTCCTTAAGAGAAGAAACCAATTCATTGTTTCCTGGGCTGCCAAATTTTGTTCCAAATCTTGTGATGCGATATGAATAGCCGGAAACATCAAAACATGTTAATCTTCCCTCCTTGGTAAACACCATTACAGACTTGAATCCTCAAGACATACCAATTTCTTATTTTTAGCTGGCGTAAATGTAGATATTAGCATAATTCATGGCCAAATATTATTGTATTTCATTTTCTTTTAAAGAGGCAACAGCTAATGTCAAGTTATCCATAGCCCAATGCCCTGTCTCAAAAACAAAGCTTTCTCAAAGTAATAATGCTTATTTTCCCACTCTTCTGCCTTACTCTATCCTCTCCATCTATGCAGCAGATATTTTTCTACTTTCTACTTCATTTTTACACTCATTTTACATCCATTTAATTCACAACCTCAGGTAAGGATGACAAATATGATACTGAATGTCTCCATACTGCTGACATTTTCTTTCTATTTGATTTCTATAGGAAGAAAAACTGGGCTTCTACCTACTGCCACGACGTTATCATAACACAGCAAAACTTTTTTAGGCTTGAACTGAAAAATTAACTACTCTCCTGTATCTTAGGAGTAACTGGTGCCCTGATGACCATCTGCAGAGAGTGGCAGGCTGTGCTGCCAAGGCTGCTCCCTGCCGGTGGGCCTGGGAGGTCCCTCGCTGCCAGGCTCCAGCAGGCAGGCATGATCCCACTGCTGCACACCATCGGGAGAGCAGGATGGCTGCAGCACAACGCGGCTTTCACAGTTATCTCCGTTTCACAGATGCCCAACATCCATGAATACAAATGAAGGGATATGATGAAAGTAAGTTTGTTTGTCATTGAGAGTCAACTGTGAATGACTAACAATCAATGAATAACCCAGTGGGTGTTTGATTACATGGCCTGCATGTTAGGTTTTTGAAGGCTAACCTCTCAAAGCATATTTCCATCCCCTTGGCTCCCTATGAGAGGATAAACATTTCAAAGAAGGCACTGTCTCCTGCAGTATTTGTTTGTACAGTGTCCTAGAACAATGGGGCTCTGTTCTCCAAGCAGTTCTTAATAAGAAGTTCAACACTCATTTTCTTTTATAATCACACAATAAACAGTTTGTGTTTAGTCTTCTACTTTTGTGGTAGACAAAACCTTTATTGATCAGATCCCCTGTTAGTTAGTTCACCTCAGCAAGAATCCTCTTGCTAGGTAAGAGAGAAGAAAGAAATTGTTTTCCTCAGCAGCTGCATTCTTTCTTGTGTTCACTTCTACAAATAATTTCAGCTAAAGACTACTTTCTTCTTTCCTCCAAGAGAGGCATTTGTTGAAATTCAGTTTGAGAGATGAGTTGAGTGGAAGTGAAATTCTTAGAGAGCACTTCAGCTGTGAATACTGGTCTCTTTGCTTTGCACCTTTGAAGATATGTCTTCCTGAGGTACTAGTGATCAAGATTCCAAACTGAACACTTACTGTTAGAAGTGAGATGTTGTTCTAAAGAGTGAGCATGTCTGCAACGTTTCACCTTTGTGTCTCTTTATATGAAGCATTCTTAGGCAGGCTGACTCCCAGATGCACCTTATACTGCACTTTGTCTCATCACAGTTTTTGTTAACAAAGGAAAAGTGACTTAAGCACTGCTTGTGCTTCTAGGCTTGGAGAACTGTTTTTGTGTAACACCCCCCCAAGAACTCCACTACAGCAACAAACACCCAGAAAGCCAAGCTCCAGCATGCCCACCTCTCCTCTGTTACTGGGACCAGCAGGGCTGGGAGAAGCTGTCCAGTGTTTGCCAGGGCCACCTGCAAATCTGCCCCTCCTCTTCTGCCCTTTTTGCTCCTCCATCATTTTTTTACCTCATAATTGATGTGGACACTTTCATTTCATAGCTCTGCCTCATAATGGTTTAGTGCTATTTGGTGTTGGAAGGCAGATTAAAATCTTTCGATACACTGCACCACCCTCCAATAAAACAGCAGCTATTTATCAATAACACAAATGATGTAAAGCAGTAGAGGAATCTGCAAGACTAAGACTTATGAACCCTGTGTTTGTACCTTCTTTTGACATATTACTGCTGGAAATCCTGATAAATAGGAAAAAAATTCCCAACATTCACTGAGAAAAGTGTAAGTTGAGGAGCAAACCTGAGAAAGTTAATTTTACAGAATGCAATAATGTTAACTGCCATGAACATGTGAAGGGTGAGGATGATGGACTTCCAGAATTGCTATCTGGCCACTTTTGCAAGTTTGAGAGCTTAGAAAGATTGGTAAATATAACTGGCTTACATAGCTGAAGGTGCTGCTACAAGTGCCAACTGATAAAATAAAGGACAAACTACTTGTTCTAAATGCAACAGAGGCTTTGGAAAAGGGGTTGAACAACATCTAAACATTAAGGGAAAGGGGGGAGGCCAAAGGGTAAAGAAAAGAAAATAGAGGACACTCTCTGTTTTGGTTTTGCCTTACACCGACTGTAATGTTTTTCTTAAGCCAAACCAATATACCTGAAGAAAAACATGAGCAAGGCTTTTCAAACTATGGCAACTCACTGAAGTTGCACCTTTGACAGATGAGCATCCATGGAAATTCCTCCTGGTGCCCACTGTAACACTTAGCACCAGACCCTGTAGGATAGCATTGCCCCAGATACGTCATGATGAATTAGGACATCAGTGGAGAGTAATGAGATCCATGAAACCAACATAACAGCGACAGAAACAGTCCCTTGATAAAGGCAACCTTCACTTCTTATCTGCCTTAGACTCACTGTCGAGCTGAGACAGCTCACAAAAGTATCAGAGTCACCTGTAAGGGTATTTTTCATACAACGGGCAGCTGGTCTGCTCCCAGTGAGTCTGAGCCCACCCATTTATTTCATGCAGCAATCAAACATTAATGGGTTTCTGTTTCAACCTGTTTAGAGCAGAAATGGTGACTGAGATTAAATTGCATTCCATCATGGATCTCCACAGTCAGCGAGGTCCTTTCATCTTGCAATCACTTTTTTTCCTTTGTGGTAAAAGGAAAGTTGGGATCTGTAAAAACTTCAAACACATTGCATTCTCCAAACAGGAACTTCCCTGTCAATTTATCATAGATTTCAGTCTCTTGATCTTTTATTTGTGTCTTGTGATAAGACCCAATGCCAAGAAAGACTTTTTCTCAAAGGACCAGCCTATAAAAATAAGCAATGGGATTTTATTTCATGCCTTAAGATTAGAAATGCATTATTGATAGAATCATTAATTATATATTCTGGATTTATAACCAAGATTTGAAGAAAAGCACAATATTTGATCATACGTAATTGTTACCTCAGCATACAATCACTTTTTTTATTAAGCACAGACCCCATTTCCTCCTTGAATGAATATTTTATTCTGAATACGTGTTCCAGTTATTTGGCAACATCTCTTTTATTTTAGCCCTTATTTTGAAAGAAGGAAACTCAGATGTGAAGATTTCCTACTGATATAATCTAGTCCTACTTCTAAGTCAAAATAAATTGGAAGTGCGATGTCTTAAAACATCCCAAATCCTCCCAGCTCTCTCCAGGCCTGAGACCCACAGGCTGGGGGAACTGCAGGCACTTCAGGGCGTGGATGCATCTTCCCAGCCCTCTGTAAGTCACAGGGTAGGACCTGCCTTGCCATGCTTTGCACAGAATATTCACATTGCTGAAGGCTTTTTTCATGGCAGCGAGCTGAGCTCCAGCCCTTCAGAGAGCTCTCTCTGTGTTTGTGTGTACATGTGCATCATTTTCCCTCAGAACAGGAGCAGAGAAGGAACCTCTACCAGGTTTTCAGCCATCCTAAGGAAGCCACACTATTTTCTAAGTGAAGGCTTGATCCAAGACTCCAGGGAGATTCATCAAAATATAGACCAGGCCAAGCAATGTAGATGTACCAGAAGGAAGATTATAAACCTTTGTGGACATATGTCCCACCACTTCCCCCTCGTGTGCTGTGATGTGCCCAGGAGCTGTGGGAGCTCTGGCCCAAAGCTTGTCAGGGAGGGTGAGCTGGGGGAGCCAGAGCACAGGAGAGGCTGCAGATCTGCATGGCCAAGGGGCCGTGATGCCCCTCAGCCTCACCAACTTCTTTGTTCTGTGACAAAAGGTAGCTCTTGCACGCTAAATACATTGATGAGTGACAGTGTAGCTCAGGCTTCCTTCACACAAAATTAGTCTTGCATTGAAGGATCTTTGGGTTATTTTTTTCCTTTCATGGAATAACGAAACTGTTTGATTCCCACAAACACACACACAACTTCCAAGCTTAGACAAGTACAGCAGAGGTAAGAGATGATGACCCATGCTCTAACCTTGACATTCATTCAGTGATGACAAATATTTATAAAACCTTAATTTTCAGAACTACAGCTAAGAGTCCAAGCTCAGCTGACACACTTTGAAGACACAGATTCAGTGCCCCAAGTTACCACACGGGATTTAGGAGCGAAGGCTTGATCTTCAGCCTTCCTGTTTCACCTCCCCACATGCTGCAAACCAGGGCAGTGGAGCCAAAAGCAATTCATGAATACAGGTAACTACAGAAATCAGTTGTAACCAGCTGCTACATTAAGTAACTGAGAGCAAAGAATCTGATATCCTACTATTATTTTGCATTTCATTTCTCTTGGTATGACTATATTAATAGAAAAACTTTAAAGTTACTGAGACTGAGAAAACGAGATCTTTGATGTCTTTTATGCTGACTTCATTCATAGTGTAGGTACTAAACCTCCTGCTTTAGAAACTGAAGACTGCTTCATTACTAAATGGCTGTGCATCATGGCCCTTACAAATCTCTATTAAACTGAGGATTAGGCAAGGGCTGGAACAGATAGACAGTATATTTTCATTCAATCTCCTTTAAAATAATGATGCATGCAACTTCATGTCATTACTCTTTAATGGTCTTAAGCTTATTTAATAGCACAGTAATATTCCAAAAAGGAAAAGGGAATTATTTCCACATTTAATTTTCATCGCAAAAGTGAATGTGGTTCTTTCCATGGCAGCTAAGCAGCTAAAGCTGCTTGCTACCTTAACTGGGATACGACTGCATTAGCTCTGCTACATTACAGCTGGACTAATGAAACAAAGCAAAATGATTAGCTTCAGACTCTCTGGAGTATCCGGAATTAACATTTGGCTTGTTTCTAGGGATGTCCATAGGGGCAATGGGACGTGCAGGTGACAGACCCGGCTGAGATGAAGCTGGGCCTGTGTGACCAAGCTGGCTCCCTACACCATCGTCCCTGGCACAGGTCCTGTGTGAGGCTGCACAGGGACTGGTATGGCCCTGGCCATGGCACCCCTCGTGCACAGGAGCTGGGTATTGCCAAGGGAATAGTTACCCTACCAAAGCTTTGTTCTGCCCTTATTTACACTGCTGGGACTCTCTGAATGTTGTAGATCCACTCCTGCTGCACCTTTGCAAAAAGGAGCTGACACTTGGGCTTCCCAGCTCCTGCATCTCAAGTGGAAATAAAGACGTTTTTCCTTCTTTAAAAAAAAAATAATAATCACAATCCACTAGTTGCTACCTAGGAGAATCTCCTACTAGTTAACTTTTAAAAATCAGATTCAGATGGAGGTTGTGCAGTTCAGAACACAAAGGGTATCTGAGTCAAGGTTCAAAATCTTTCTTTTAATGCAATAATGTGATTGATTTTTCCCCTCCTGAGGGGTGTTACTATATTCATATTTCAGCTTTAATTATCTTCTCCAGGATTGTTAGTGCTTCCACAAGATTCCTTCCAAGTTCTAACTATACATACTGGATAGATTAGGCAGTGTTTGATAACCTTTTATAGCCAATTGACTTCAGCTTTGTGCATACAAAAAGTAAGAGCTGGGAAGGAAGAGAAGTTGTGTCAAATGACTAAAATCAAGTGAAGCACAGCAGCCGTGCCCCTGCCTTCCTGTGCTGGTACATGAGCACCACCAGAGAGAAAACACATCACCCAGGCTGCAGCAAAGAGCCTGCTTATAGGCAGGGCCCAAGAGTTATTATACAGATATTTAATATAAAGTTCTACTCTTCAACAGAAAAGTTGTCTGTGGACCAAAAATCTAGGGTTATTAATCTAGGGTAAGTGGCACAGTAATCTAAAATATTTAAAGATTTTCCTTGCCAGGCTGCACTAATCCTTAAAATCTACGAGCATTTCATTGACTTTTCCCAAGGATTTTTCCCAAGGATTTAAGAACAAAAAATTCATTAATTTTTATCAAGTATGTCATTTTCAACTATGAAAATTCTAAAAAAGTCCACCTTTGAAGACACTATAAGACTGTAAATGTGGACAGAAACACATAAAACTAGTCAGGGAACTTTACTAGGTTAATACACTGGTAAAATAAAACGTAACTTTGCTCCTCATGAAGGAATAAAAATCTATTGGGTTTTTTTTTTTTTTTCCCTTAATCATTAATCAATGAGGTTTCAACAGTATTAATGATTTGCAGTGACATGCTCTGACAGGTTATACATGGTGAATAATGCCTTGTCAGACGCTTCAGTATATATATTGAGATGAATGGCACATAATGTGATGCACATGCTAACAATGAACATCAATATTTAGTACTCCCAGCAAAGCCTGCTGGTATGATAAATTTGGCTTTAACTTCATATCTATCTGCAGACTTACCTATCAGCTATTTATGTAAAGAAATATTTCCAGAGAACCCTTATCAAGTATATTTACATATCTTATTATCACACAGTTCTTTGGCAAGAACTTCTACTTCTCCTTGGAACTGTGAGCTCCACTCACATCACTTTACAAGCCCTGAAGTCCATCAAGGCCAGCCAGGTTTGCAGCAGCCTGGTAAGAGCCCAACACACAACACAGTAACAGCTCTGGTAAGAGCCCAACACACAGTAAACAGCAAAGCTGCTGGGCAGACAGGCACTTCTTGTATTTATACACCTTGCTCTCCATGGGCTTAGCGATCTTGAAAGATCCCTTCCAACCCCAATCATGCTGTAATTTCCCTCAGGAAATGCAATGGGACAGCAAATGCAGTTCTGATAAAAGCCATGGAGAAGGTACTGTAATGCCAAGCACCGTCACACAAATCACCAGATCAAACGTAGTCAACAGCTACATCCCTATCCATGTTCTTCCTGCAGCTTCACAGTGCTGTTTCCAGCCACCTAAGTCCCTTTCAGCCTGTGATACGCTCATGATGGTGCTATTCTCAGGGACTGGGATCAAAACCTTACTGCTTTGTATGGTCTGAAGTGATCCTGTGAAGAATTCTCTGAAAGCTACTATTAGGATGATGTACGGACTAATTTTGGTTGCTATAGTATTTAGACTTATGACTGGGGAAACAATCCCCCACTCACTTGAAATGCAGGAAAAGCTTTCAGTGCTTTCTGGCTGAAAAGTCGTATTTTAAAGTTTACAGCTCCTGCTTCTGGCTCAGTGCTGCTACAGCAGCAAGGAGAGGAGAGCCAGCCTGGCAGGGCTGTGCAGGGCCCTGGCTGAGGCTACTCCAGAATTCTGCTGTAGCTGCTTTATGGGATGAATGCAGCAGCATTTTATTACCGCAAGTACCAAGCTGTCATTCGAATTTTTCTACAGTTTGAAAAGCAGCACATTTTTATTAAGACAGAAATGACTGTGAGGAACCAAGTGCATTTTACCACAGGCAGTAAGATGTAATGCAAGAACACTATGCAGGCCTTTATAGCTGCCAATAGACACCATTGCTATCAACCTTTTCTGTTACCTTCCATCAAGTTTAACCTGCATAACCTTGGTGGCAGAACCTTATCTCACACACTATGGCCTTGGGGCCATATAAACAAATAAATCAAACTAAAGCCAAATCCCAAAGCAGACAGGAGAACCTCCTCTTCTCTCTTCATTCTACATATATCTGTTCATATGACAGAGAACCTCAAAGCACTACTGAATATATGCATTGTACTCTATGAAAACCAATACTCATTTTACCAACAAACATAGGTAAGTTAAATTTAAAACCATCCTCCAGTTCTGAATGCTTCAGCTTATCCATTTTAGCAGGATTTTACAAGTGCTAAGCACCAGTTTCAGAAGCAGCTTATACTTGTACCTAGCTACACTGGAGTCATGAACTAGGTTCTAAAGAATTAGGAAATGGCTTTAAAACATGATTTTCAAGGCAGGAAAAATGTCCTGTTATTAATAATGTACCTTAGACAAATCCAACCAAGCAAATCAGAATAACCTATCCATTGCTTGGGTATGTGACAAACACTTTTACATGCAACCACAGCTCTTCAGACTGAGAAGGTACACATGAGTCATTTAGTTCAGCTTAACTTCCTTTCAGGTAGCTTTTCCAGCTGGGAAGAAGAAACTTTTTTAAGAGCACGCCTCCTTATGACAGATAGTAAAGTAGCTAATGTGCTTCATGTTGCTTCTGCAGATTTTCACTAACTTGAAGCATGAGGTACCTGTGGTTTACACAATGCACATGATTGATGAATTTTGGTTCAACTAATTTCTGGTACTGTTCTCACTCCCAGCAATTTTAGCAGTGCCCACTCCCATTACTACACTGAAAAGTCATTCCCTGATAGAAATTCCCAATTGCAAAGCAAATGCTTGGATATCCCACAGAGAACAGAAATGTCCCGCTCAGCGCAGTTCCAGGGCTGCTAAAGAACTTCTAATTTCCTACCACTGACACTATCTTGCCTCTAAACCTTAAACAGGTGCAACTCTGCATTCTTACATACAACACAACCCTTTCCCCAAGAGATTCATGCCCCTGTTTAGTTGATACCAGAATCTTTGGTCTGGCCAACCATAGCACATGCAGGATCTGGAAATGTCACCTTTTGTATCTCCACCTTTCTTACTCTCTCTCCCTCCCCACTGAATGCCAGCTTGCTCTGCTGCAAGAAAGCCATCAACTCGTGTTTCACAGGCAGCTGCTGCAACCACACAGCACTCCTAGCTCCAGCAGAGCTGGCAATGCAGCATCCCAGGTGACATCCCTGCATTTCAAATTCCTGTACTCTGGCACAACCCCACATTTGCACTAAACACTTAAGCACACAAAATACAGAATATGCTCTTTCCTGTCATTAAAAATACCCTCTAAGAAACAATAATTTTATTTTAAAATTATTCACTTGGGCTTTTGGGTGGTCTGATTGTTTGTTTGGGTTGGTTGGGGGCTTTTTTTGGGGGGGGAAGAGGGGGATTTTTTTCTTAAGAAAACATACTTTAGTGATTCTTCAGCAAAATCCTTATATGTTTCCTTCAGAAATCCACAACACATTACCCAGAAGAGTCTGTACTGACAGACTGAATGCTAAAATACCTCAGCCTTAAAGAGTTTCTTATTTATTTTTTTGTTCCTTCCTTGTTTCACTTCAGAGGTTTTCCCAGCAGTTCTAATTTGTAATAGAATATTAAGCTGTATCTCCTGTAGCTCTGTTGGTCACAGTTACTGATAAGATTTGATTCCTGCTGTTCTTAAAATGCAAGGGACAGGCTTCTCCAGGGGGTGCATGACCTTTCAGGAGCCATGGCCTGGTAGGAACTGCGTCGATTGCTCTGACCTGTCAATGGGCAAGAGCTGCAAAGCCAGCAGGAGAACACATTCTGATGCTTGTAGTTAAATAACAGTGCCTCAGGAGAGCACATTTACGAAGTATCTGAAGGCTGAAAGGTCACTCTCAAGTGAATCTCCCCTTTCTTGGGAGCAAGAGCTGTCATTCCCCAGCCTGGGCAGGTTGTACCACAGCGGTCTGGATCTGTACTCCAGAATGGCATAAGAAACAGAACACTGTCAAGTGCGTACACTGAAATCTGACTGGGAAATTTGGCAATAGTCTTACAGTAACTGCTTTTCCAAACCCACTAGTACACTTTCTCAATGTTCCAATCAGTACAGAAAAAATAACACTTGAACTGCACAAGTTCTATAAAAACCTAGAGCAGGCAATGCATTCCTTGGTACAACCACACAACTCAAAAGCGGGATTTTTATCACAGTGTTTCACTGCCAGTCAGTCAAGCCCTGCATTCGTAGACCATTTTGCACACACGTTACTCAGCCACTGCAGCTTCAGTCTCTAGTCTTGACGCGGTGCCGGAGCGAGCCGCTAGCTCTCACCCCCGACTATGGACAGCCTGAGCGGTGGCAGTGCAGGGCTGCTCCCTGCAGCACACAGCTGTGCTTCAGGCCGAGGGCAGAGGCAAAGATGAGGGACAGGTCTCCTCTATGAGCTCCAAAGAAGTTTATTCCTTGGAGGGTCCAGGCACAAAAGACCTTGGACAAGCGCGTGCAGGCGTTTATGTACAACAGAGGTCTTAGAGGGGGCACAAATTTTTAACCAGTAAGGGGGGGAGCACAAGGGGGGATTTACAATCCTTAAACCGATAGGGAAACACATGGGAGGGGAACAGTTCAAATAAACCCATGGGGCTTCGAGGTTTAGGGGATTTCCAAAGGGGAGGTACAAGTAGGGGGTTGGCACAGGGATGGATTGACATCAAGGCAGGGAACATTCAAGAATAAGGGGCATGGTTGGAGTAGGATAGACAACTGAGTAGGAGGATACAACTTGGGTTAAACCAATAACGTAAGGGGAAAGAGGAGCAAACTATTAAGGATAAAGTCACTTTGTAAAGCAACATAGTCCGGTAAATATTTTTGCCTTGTGCAAAGGATATATGGGCGACAGAGCAAAGATGAATTCTTGCATTAGTCTTGCAGCCCAGATGACAGTGACATACAGCAAGGTATTAGAACACTATGGTGTAAGAAATATACAGTAAGCCTGATTAAAGGATGTAGCCTAGAGTTTTATAGCCTAAGACCCAGGAAAACAAAGGTAAAAGGTACATTTCCACTATAGAATATGGCCAGGTTTAGTCATTCAAAATAATACACCACCTCAATTAAATTTAACCTACTGATTAATCACCTTCCTGGAGCCAGCCCAGGTGCCTCTGATGACAGCTTGGCTTATTTCATGCAGTGCAATAGAGATCAATAAGGAGGTGCTGTGGGGTAGTAGATGGTGCCCATGTGTCCAGCTAAGGAAAAAAAAATATGCAACTTAAGAGTTATTAAACTGTTTTACTGCTTTAAATGGACATCAGTATTCTATAACATAATGCAGTCGTAAAGCAGTAGAGAAGTTTGGGTACTGAAAGTGTTAAAAGGCTGCTGTGATTTTCTAATGGGTAGCAGGATACTGCTCCCAGCAGGTTCCCAGTTACTGGGAGCAGGCTGGTGTCAGTTTTATGGGCACACCAGAGGCAGCTGCAGAGCAGTGCATAGCCAGACTGTCATGAGCAAAGAATGCTTTAGTTTTCTATATTGATAGGAAATCTTCATTTCTCTTAACAGGCATTACTCCACTGAAATCGGGCATATTTAAAGACAGAGTTCAGGTTAAGCCATTCCCTCTACAGCCCAGCAATGCTGCACATACAGCATTTATGCCTTATGTGTATGCTTTATGATTACAGCCTTATCAGCATTCAAAGCCACATCAGTTTAGCTAACAGTTCTAAGATTTTTAAACAGCTAATGCATTCTGAGCATGGCCAGCGCTACTTTAATTCAAATTTGCCTTATAGTGAGTTCTCTCAGCTCAGCAAAGAAGGCAGTTTAAGGTGCAATTAAGGCTCTCTGCTATGTAAGCTGTTTTTATTATATCAAAAGTCATAAATGAGAAAAATTACCACATTGGAGAGTCAGTCTAAGGTGATGGAAAAGAGGAAAGTTTATGCAAAATACAGTTTGTATCGGAGTTTCAATCACCTTGAAGACAGTGGAAACACCAAACAGCTCATTTAACATTTTATTAGTCATTTTGCTAAAATGATAGAGAAGGACCCTAGAACTTTAGGAGAGTGACTACTGAAATCCCTTCATACGTGGCCTGTACTATCCTGTTCTTATTTGTAAATTTATATGCGATGTCATAAACATATGTATAAATAACACAGAAACAGTATTGTTATAGTAAGTAACCCACACAAATTCTATCACAGCAATAAACTCTCTCAGAATTTTATCCTCAGGGCTCCAGATAACTTCATCCGGTGAGGAATTCAGTAACTGCATCACTCAAGAATCAGAAAGCAGGGTGGTAACTGAGTTTGGGAGTAATGCTAATGAAAATCTACAGATGTAGCTTCTCAAACAGAATTAATTTGATGAGAATAGAACACGGAGAATCATTTCAGGCTTATTTTTTTACATCTTTCAAAGTTAGAATACTTCCAAATTTATATGCTTGAAACCCTAGCAACTGCCTCAATTTTCTCAATTTTTGTGGGTAGAATCCTGGAAGACAAAAATTTATTAGCACATGGCAGTATTATTTAATCTAACTTGGCAGGCTCAAAACACTTAATTTAAATTCCTATGGAATTAGCCATATTTAGTATTACTACGACTGAATTTTAATAACCTGAAAATAAAGCTGGGCCAGTTGGAGGAGGGAGACATAAGAATCAAGCTACTCAGTTTTTGCTTTCAAACGCTTGCAAGTTCTTCTTAGTTTTTAACAACTGAGAGACCTCCAGGCACGGCAGATATCAGTTT
Organism: Tichodroma muraria; assembly: GCA_013390105.1. Taxonomy (NCBI): domain Eukaryota; kingdom Metazoa; phylum Chordata; class Aves; order Passeriformes; family Sittidae; genus Tichodroma; species Tichodroma muraria. The sequence continues at coordinate 278,507 of WAAG01000170.1, forward strand.
GGTGGGTACTCTATAAAATAGGATGAAGCTAAAAAATGAACACTTTTTTTCTTCCAAACAACTTTTAATTAAAATATAAAAAAATTTTAAAAAGAGCTAACAGATCAAGGCATGAAGAAACAGCACTGCTTTATGAAGGCTTAGTGGTTTAATGCCAAGTGTCCCACATTTTTTCCCAGCAGTTTTGAGGCATTTGATGGTGTGATGGGCTTGTGTGGAAGTGGCAACATGGAAAATTTTCAAATAGGTGGCTCACAGTAACACACTGGGAAGATGAACTAGAGGGAAAGGCTGAACAAAGGGAAGGATCTCTTAGAAGAGAAGGAGACATTGTAGAAGGAGAGCCTGGGTCAGTGTTCAGTGGAAGAGAGGGAAGAAGTCAAGGAAGAGCTGAATCCAGAGTGGGATGAGCTCAAAGAAACTGTCTCAAAAGTTGTCTTAGCAACTGCACATGGTAACTCGAGCGTGCCAGACGACTGTCCCATTTCAAAACTTAGACCACAATTACCTCTGCACTTACAGATACAGGTTAACTGGGCCTAACAGACTTTGTAAATCAGGACCAATGGGGATTCAACTGTGCTGGCTACTGTAATTGCTGCTAAGGCTCTAACCACATCTGGGGAAAAAAGCACACCTGGAAAAAAATTGTGGTTTTGGCATGTGATACTAACAGTAAAGTGTCAAAAGTTTTCAAGGCTGTGTTGCCATGCTAAGATGCAGAATCAAACAAAACATTGTAACTTAGAGAAGATTCATAACTTCAGGCATTTATCTTTGACAGGAATGGCCTGTGGGAAGCACATCTCTCTCTTATTTATACCGAAAAACTCAGGCTTCAAAACTGAGAGGGTCTGCATCTCCACATCGACTCATGCTGTCAAACATAACCACAATAAAAAGCTCCATCCTATTTGGATTTCTTATTGATCTGTGTTCTACTGTGAATGGCATTATTTTCTTCCTTGACCTCAGTTCAGGGAACAACTTAGAAGTTTTTCAAAATCTGCTTTTCTATTATTCAGAGACAGATTTGAATTTATCGAACAAGAACTCTTTTTAGGAATACTTTTTTTCTGGATTCTTTTTTTCTTTCCATCTTGCTTTTCTGTTCTCTCCCTCCCGTCCCAAGGTGGATGTGAACCTCAGGCTGCCCGAGTAGCTTTTAAACATGAAACAAAATATATCAGCTTGCCGTGTCTGTCTCAGCAGAAAGTCAATATTCACTCCAGGAGCAATCAAGCACCCAAGCACAGAGGCTATAGCAAAAGGTTGTAAAAAATGTAGTAACAATGCCTGAAAGTGCTTTGAGTAAAGGTTTTCTTGTAAACCTGCAGTTGAAACCAACTTTATCTAAGAAATTAAAAAGGCTTTGATCAATCTGAACTAAATTTTGATATTACAAACCCAATATGTGGCCAAGTGTAATTTTGAGCCACGCAATGCACAAAGACTTCTACCAAGTTTACTGAAATTCTAGTAATAAAGTTTTTGTGTAAATTTGGCAATTCTATACCTTTGATGTGCTCATAATTTTAGCTAACCCACATCTCAGGATCTTTATTGCTTCTATAAGTGCAAATAGTGAGAAAAATACTGGTTTTTTTGCACTACAGCTTTGAAAATGTTTACCTAATAAATAAACTCATTTCACATATGTCACTGAATGAAAAATGCTTTTTATCACTACCAATCTCAAGAAGAGTTTCAATGAAGGAACATCTAAGTCAAGAATAATACACACTATAAATGACCTTTTGTTCCTAGAACAACTCAAAAATAATGTAGTCAACCCAGCAAAGATTTTAGCCTTCATCCTATGTGAATAGAAATGCTTTCTTTGTTGTGAAAAACCTAAAGATTCTATAGACTTAAAAAATAGTTTGCATATTATTAAATAGTCCAGATAAGTGCTACATAATTTCACTCTTAAATAAGTAATCTTGAGAAACGTTTCGAAATCTGGGGGTTGGGTGGTCCCTATGGTGTCAAAATTATGTTCTGAGATGCAGAATGGACAGGAAATTGGTTCTGTGCTCATCCAACTCTTGCCACCAAAGGTTACAGGTACCTGTATACATGCTGAGGTACAAGGAAGTGATTTCATTTCTATTTAATAGCATTTTGTTTCTTCAAAGGAAATGGCCAAACTAATTGTACTGTAATTTATCCAACAATTCAGACTCCTTAGAATGCTTTCCATTCTCAGCCATGCACTGCTCCTGGCAAAATGGTGGGGAAAAGAAAAGGAGGAACTCACAGGAAAAAAACATTATGAAGAACTAGGATTTCCTGTAAGTGCTACAAAAGATTTTGTAACAGACTAGAACCTAACAAGGTAATAATTTCTGTATATCTAACAAAGGCCAAATCCCACCATGACTTACAAGCATTCTCAGCATTCCCTGCAGCTGAATCAAGTGAGTGCAACCAAGTTACACCATGAAACAAAACAAATGCTTGTAGAATGAAAGGCTTATGAGATCAAATGGAAAGCTATTCCAATTAAAATGGGGTGAGACAGGCACCTGATATGGGTAGGTATGTCTGTGAATATAGCTGGCTTTAATTTTTCTAACAAATAAGTCTTGACATTATAAAGCAGGATTCAATAAAAGAGACAGAGACTAATCCTGGGAAACCAGAGTGGGGGGTGAAAACAGGACTTTTACCTGAAACACAATCAGAGTAGCAAGCATTCAGCTTTCCACTCGAAATTTAGAAAATAACTCAGCCTCAAATCTCTGAAGTTTAATTATATCTTCTAAAAAAGTAGTCCTCAACACAGAGCATTACACTTGCTTTCAGAGAGAGCACTGTCTTTATTTACAGCCTATTCAATAACAAACATATAAAGGTTAGGATCTACATTCTTGCAAGACACCACTGAAAATCCACCTTTGTTCATTTTTAGGAGATGCCTTTTTTCTTTTTTTCACCATTTACTCCATGTCTGTTCTCTGTACAGAAAAATGAGTAGCATGTTTTAGTCTGATCAGTGGCTCACCCACCCCAGCTTTGCTTTACAGAAGCTGCCCCCCAGGTTCTGAGTACAGGTGACCTCAAGGGGAGCCAGGCAGAGCAAGGGATTCATCAAGGGATTTGTGTGGATGATGGGTCTCTCAGGTGCCCTGGTCAGCTGAATGCCACCTCTACTGGAACTGTGCCACCAAATGGGCAGATATGATCATGGCAAGAGGCATAACTCTTTTAAATCAACATTTTAAAAGATCACAGAATGAACTGAAGAATATTCATCCGCCCGTCAGCATCCCCAGTGCCACCAAACATACTTTTACTTGATAATATTAACATTCTCTTAAAGACTTTTCAAGTTCAAAATGATTGGGGAAAGTGCTGAAGGCCTGAGAAACACAAATCTCATTAAAATTGCAATTTTAGTTGTGAAGTAAAGTTCATTAATATGTGATACACTGTGAGTCAGCAATGCTGGCTGGCATCCTCACTAACACAACGAGGTGGTCTCAGCTCAGAAACCTTAAATGTGGGAGCAAACAGCACCAGCAGAACACTGTCTCTGGAGTGTAAGCATTTATCATCAAGAGAAACTAATCCTGCTCCAGATTTTCTGGGCTTTAAGTCTTTTTATTGTTTGCAGCATTTACACAAAAATGCTGAAAAAAATTAATTCTACAATAATGGGCAATGTGTAAACTACTAGAGTCAAAATATTTCAGACAAGCAAAGTCATATCAAGGAAACACCAATTCCTCATGCTTTCAGAATATGTAAATATTTTACACTTAGAAAAACATTTAAATGCTCATAATTACAATGGGTACTTATCCCTTGAGAGCTCAGTTGATTCAGGAACAGACACGTCAGCAGACATGCCTGTTCAAATGTAACTTAAAAACATAAGTGAGAACAGTACCTATCATGGAAGCAACATTATTTTACAACAAGTATCATGGAAACATCAGCCCCAAACAAAGCCACACCAATAGAACAACTTCAGCACCTTAAATCAGGATTTACAAGCAGTCACAAACTCCAAATTATCTCCAAATTATGATTACCTGTCCTAGAATTACCCAGGCACCTTGCACATGAGCATGACTGTTCTGGAACTCCTGATTTTTTAAAGCCAAACTTCTGTCTCAGCAGCAAAATTTAATCTCTCTTATTTATGGTTCTCCCAGTTCCTCAAAATATTCAACGAGGCTGATGTCTCTTCCCATGCCTCAGTGCGTTGGGCACTCCTCCTTTCTGGCACTCTGGAGTCAGGGTGGCATCACAAGGTTGTGATGATTTGTAGCACCAGAGGACTGCAGAAGCCTCAGGCAATTGTCAGAAGCCTCGGCTTCCTAGTAGAGCTCACTGAATTATTTCCAGATTTATTACTCCAGCAAACAGCTGCCAAATAATCTCAGTGCCCACAGCCCAGAAAGGCCGAGAGGAGTGAATTAAGTTCAAAGGAGATGCAAAGTTTCTGTCTGTGTGAGATGTCACCGTCACATACACAGATTGATTTACTTTTGAGTGACCCAACTGCATCCTTTCAGTGCCTGATAATTCTGGAGGCCATGGGAAAGATGACACTTCTCCAATAACAGGTTAATTATAAACTTATATAGAAGGAGACAGGAATACTGATGTTATAGATCAAGATTCTCCCTTATACTTATTCAGAAGAAAAGGGTATTTCTGAAGCTTTAGTTAGCATCCGTTAAATGGGTGCAAAAGGCAAAGCCTGAGTTAGAGACTGAGGCTGTATAACAGAGAGAGATTACAGCACACCTGGAACCACAAACACCGGTTTATAGTTCACACTTCCTCTTACCTCTGCCTCCTCATCCCTAAAGCAGAACTGCAACTTCTTACAATCTTAGCTGATACATTTGGAGAATTTTGATATTTGAGAGGTATGACGCGGTACCAAACATGAGTTGTGGCTGTGATTCCTGTGAGGAATATTTTGCCAAGTCCGGGAGTGGATGTGTCACCAGTGTGCATGCAATGCAAGCCAAAATGACTTACTGTCATTACCCAGCTCATTTTCCTGCTGATGGAAGAAACTGTGGGCAGCAGCCAGGGATGGTCCCACCTAGAGCCTTAGGAGAAGCCAGGGACTCAGTGATGACCTCCAGGATTTTGGAGGTCATCAAACCTCCAAGGAAGGAGGACAAGGGAACCCAAGGGAACCCAAGGCCCACTAAGACTCCACTGAAATAGAGATATTAGCAGCATGTGAAGAGTTGGAGCTGCTTCAGAAGCAGTCAGTGGAGAAGCACAGCTCCTCTTGGCACCACAATGTTGAATTATTCCTTCCCAACACTGGCTTGTTTTTTCCCTTACCTGCTCCATAGCACACTCCCTTCATTACATCAAACTCACTATTATTTTTAGATAATGATCTGCCAAAATTTAAAAAAGCATTTTATTTTAACCAGGTATTTTCAACTGATTATGAACAACAAAACTAAGAAAAGAAATCCTGAGTAACAATATAAGTAATTTGGGTAGCTGATCCATATCTTCAGAAATGACAAACAGAGCTTGCTAAAAGCCATGTGTAACTCTAAAAATGTCTGTACTAGCATAAAAAAAAAAGCAGAATGAAAAACTTGTAATTGCTGCTCCTTAAGATTGTATATTTCTTTAAAAAAACTACTCTGAATGTTCATAGTTTTATCACATTAAATCACTATATTAATAAAATATCAGTTTATATAATTTATATGCAGCTCAATGACTAATATGCATATTAAAAAAAGAAAGTGCCATTTGGCTTGGATAGGGTGGTTTAGAAAAGACTTTTTTGCATTTGGCAAGCTAGATTAGCAGTCACAGAGAGAACCATAAGAGAGCAGATTTTAATATGTGAAAGAAATCAACTACAATTGTTAAATGCTAAAATTACAGAATTACCCTAACCCTTACACCACCACTATTGCATTTCCTCTTGCAGCCTCCCTTTTGCAGTAACCTTTTCTACTCTGAGAGGGGCCTAATGAAAAAAGCACAAATATGCTCAAGTCCTTTAAGCCAACCAAAGTTCATCCCAGGTAATTCTCTTCCAAACTTCTCATATTTACCAAATTCAGCAATGCTGTGTACAGTGCTGCAGTAATAAAAATGTCATCTTTTGCACTTTGCTGCTGGCACAGCTATTATGTCATCTCTTTGACATAACATATTCTCCCTGTCTACAATGTATTAAAAGTCTCTCCTACTGTTGCTGTGTTTTTTCTCCTAAATGAGGTGTATGAAACAAAGGACATCAGTAACTATTACCTGGTATTTTTGCTGTCTCAGTTACGAAGGAAGTTTTCCAATGTAGCTGCAATCTCACTCTGCTCTCAGTAAGCCCAGCTCCACAAGTTATGAGAGCCAAACCCACCTGTCATTCATTTGCACTGAGAATTATCCATAGCTGCCTGGGAACAGCTCCTTCTCCTCCTCCCTCACCCCATTCTCTCTAATAGTGTTTGCCTCTTCCCTTTCCCTACTACTCATTTGGAGAAATTAATTCATTTTTAGTTCCACATAATTTCAGAAACCTTTTCATTTGTCACACTCTGCCAGCAACACAATTTGTTCCTCTCTGGGAGCAGCAGGGAGCTGCACAGCTACTCACACTCAGGGGTTTCCAGGCTTCTCTGTTTTCTCCTAATCTAAGGCAAAACTACCCAAAACCTTCACGATCTCCACGTGCCCAGCCCAGCTGCTCACTCCCACCACAGACACCAGCCCTGGGAGCCCTCTGCTCTTTTCATTTGGCTGCTCTGATCTCTGACTTTGCCTTCTAAAAGATCTTCCCATTCAGGACACCTACGCCTCTCCCCTGCCTCTTGTGGTTTTCCCCCAGTTTCCTTCCCTGCCTGATCCAGGTCACTACATGGCTGCTGCCAGTGTGGAAAAACCCCACTGACATGACAGAGCCAGGGTCTGATGTGGAGGCTTTGGAGCTGGACAGGGCAGCATGGGGAGGAGGCACCTCACAGTGCTGGGGCTGTGAGACAGCCTTGCCCGAGCTCAGTGACACTGAGGAGCTGGACACAGAGCCCAGGGACTGCCCATCCTGAACAGCCAGGACACATTCCCACATTCCCTGCTGGAACACACCTCGAAAGGGCATTATCTGCCTGTAAGGAAAAAGATTTTAAAAACCCACTTTTTTTTTTTTTTCCTCAGTTTCTTTAAATTAGGTGAGTGAACACTAAATGCATCTGGACATTAGCACATCTCTATCAGGCAAAATAATTTGAGGGAAATTTTCAAAACCTTGTGAACAAAAGATAGGGATTTTTTGCAGGCACTAAGGATGGCACTGGACACCTCTGCCTTCAGAAAGGAGAACATTTAAATAGAGTAGGAGAAAAGGGTCATGTCCAGCAAATGAAAGTATCTGTAATGATACAATCAGCCTGAACCAGAAGACTGCAGAAATCCCATGCACAAAAGAGAACAGTTCTGGTTCAAATGACAACCTGTTAAAAAAGGTGCTGCCCCCTTAAACATACTAGAGAAAGATTTAGCTTTAAAATTATTGAACGAAGAAAGAACCAAGAAGAGGAGGGGAGGCTGCTATGATGGAACATGCAGGAAAAATGATTTTAGGGAATAGGTACCAGCTATTCCCTAGGGATTAACAACTACAGCAGAGCCACAGTGACAGGCAAAGAGCCAGGTATGATAAAGAAAATAGATGGAAAACATCTAAGGTCTAGTAATGGTAATCATGCCAATATTAATTTCTAAATTTTCAGAAAAAGCAATTCTTATTTATTAGGACTTCTTAAGAAATCCACACTTGAATGCAAGTGATAGAAAACTGATAGTAATCAATTGTTTTCTACAACAGTTAGGAATGGAGCAACAAAAAAGCATTTAACTCGTGGTTAAAGAATGAGAACTATAATCAGCCCACAAACCAGACCTGAGTAATTTTTGAGGAGTTAAATCACTCAAACCTTAATCACAATTCATGCTGAAATTTCTGCAAGTTGAGTTTTGTGGCTGTCTCAGTACACACCTAAAGCATCATAAAACCCATAACAATCAGCAGCAAATAAAAAAACATATAAATAGTTGTTTGACATAAAGAATCAAAATTCTTTACAAGCATTTAGCCCTTGGATGGATGAGGCCAACATCTGATAAGACAGAAATATATAAAAGAAAAGCAGAATTAAATATCAAATTGCAGAACACTTATAGGCAGTACAACCTTTTTCCTTCTAAGAGGTCTTGAAAAAGAGAAGCCTGTTCCCATCTTGATTCTTTGGGCCTGGTTCACAACACCACCGCACTTCTTTTGCTGTGATCGGGTGGGGTTAAGGACCTCATCTGAAAGCAGCCTTAATAAGGACCTCTGTGCAATTTACACCCATCTATGTTCTCAAATTTAAGTCATAATATTTAATACCTTATTCACATATCTGTGAAAAGAGATTAAACATCATAGAAGTAGAAAGTCTTATTTCTATGGCAGCACTGATGGTAATAGAAACCTCAGAGACAATGGTAACATCCTTCTCCTCTGCAAGGCCACTCACCAGTTTTTGTGCTATCAAGGACAAACAAATAAGGGAAACCAGAAGGAATCCAGTTCCTAAGCAACGCTGTATTTCTGTACCCCACTCAGGCTCTGGCAGAGGTTTATCTTGCTCCAGGCTCTGAAACAAGGATACAAAAGGTCTGTGGTACTGTCTGGGATGCACAGTCCAGCTTCCAATGGCACCGTATTAAATCACACTCTTCTTGGGCTGTTATTACTAACCTGTATGATGAAAATCATTGTTTTCCCTTTTTTCAAGCCTTTGTGTTTCTCATCTATCTACCCAATAGAGCCATCAGGGCAGTGAACAGACCTTTCTGTGGCTGCACAATGCCAGGCAACAGGAAATGCTGAATTCAGAGGGAGGATCTCTGATGTGACCGCAATACAAAACATAACAGCAGCAAACTGCCTGGACAAAACCCCAGATTTTCCTCCTGCCAGTTGCTACATTTGGTGTTTGTTTCTCTGGACACTTCACCTGAAGCAAACAGAATCCTGCAAACGGAATCAGGCTAAATTGCACCACCATATGCACAGGAGAACCACCCAATACACCCTGGTAATAAATTCCTGTCCTGCTGTCAGCCCCTCGTGCATGACACTGTAGCACGACCTGTGGAAACAAGAATATCTGCCATCTCTTCAGGAAGATGTGGCATAACTGAAAACATCCAGGTAAGGGGGGGAAAAAATCACCTTTTCATAGTTATCACTACGGTATTTCTTACACCAGCCACAAAGCAGTGGCATAGACCACAAAAACATCAGTGTTACAGGATGACAAACCAAACAAAAAATTGTTTTTCCCTAGCACAGAGTCACAAAAAAAAATGCACCCTGTGATTACATAAAGGTCCATGGGCAATTTTGTAGAAGGATTATTTTGTCTTCATGCAGTTGCTTAGTCATAATATTTGTCCATCTGTTGTAAGCCATATTTCCATATCCAAAGGCACAGTACACATTGCCATGTGCTGGAAGGGATGCAGGATTCTTGCCTTGCAAATCAGCCCATTGATCATGATGAAAAATGGCAAAATGACAATAGTTCATGCACTGAGACATATCAAGGATTCACAGCTGAATAGCTATTAAAATAATAAACCTACCCTACTTCAAGTCATACTTAAGCTAAGTATCACCAGACCAACAACTTTTTCAGCAGTACAATGTCCTTTTATAAGTAATAAGCAATGTAAATTTTTGCAAGCTGAAGCATAAAGCCATAACTATACAAATAATCACTACATATAAAAGTAGACCTCTGGACCTCAGTACAGTTATTTAACTCAGAGGAATACTTCTCTTTATGAAGGGTTTATTTGTTCTGGCCCCACTTCTTCTAATGATGGCCTGCTATAATCATAAATGGATGTGGGGATGATTTGAATTATTTGTTTTGCTCCTAAAATTGATATTTACATCTAAGCATTAGAATACAAAGTCTAAGTTGTCCCACCGTATGTCTTTAACCACCAGTAAAGGAGAAAATGCTCTCCAAACAAAATTTCTCCAATATATTTTATGTTTTAAGAGCAGAACCACCCATTACTAAATGGAAATTATCACCTTACTGTTAATCTAACCATTCACCAATTACAGCAATTGAACAGATGCCATTAGTGAGCCTGGGTTCACCCTGGTGAAAGCACACATGCTTCCTGAATCCTAGACAGATAAAATTTCAAGTCTTACCCTGGTTTTCAGGAGTCCCATGTACTCCTGCCTTTCTAAACTACATCAGCAAAACTACAGCATTCAGTTACAAATGATTAGCACCAAAGAAACATAGGTTTAACCTTTATGGAGATGTTTGAAGCATAGGCAAAGCACAGCACTCTCAGAGTTCACCACTAATGACTTTAACCCAGTCTAGATAAGTCAGACTTTCAAGAGGTTAAAGCTAATTTAGATTAGATGCTAATTTAGGTCTGGGCCTCTCCTGTGAACAGCTTGTGCTAGATTGAATATGGTGCTCTTGTGATATGGGATTACAGTCAAAAGAATTAAGGAGCAGCTACCTAATTAATTTCAGTTAATGGTATTTAAAGAAATACAGCTGTATGCAAACCAGCTTCCCAGCACCAAGGAGTGCAATAACATTTCATTCACAAAGCTACTGAGTGCCCATAACGTGGCCACGCTCACGGGCACATGGCTGGTGCCACAGCCCTGCATTTGCCTATCTGAGCAGCACAGGCAGGTCCCTTGTCCTCTCTCTGGCACGTCCTGCTCTCTGCCTGGATCACTGCTGCAAGTGAGGCATGTAGGATGGGCAAGAAACAACTGCAATGAGAACTCAAAGGTATGAAAAATGCAGTTTTCCAATTGCTTAGTATTTTCCTTTTGACAGCTCTGCAGCCCCTCTGCCCAGCACAGGTCTCTGACACAGCGTTGGAGGCTCAGCTCCATGGCTGTCACTGGACTTCCCACACGGGACTGAGGGGCCAACAGATGCTATGAAGAGCAGTGGTGCCGGTGCACACCCACTGAAGATACCTTCATGGTAAGATGTCTTTGTGCAGCTGCTGCAGAGGGTTATCTGAACTTCTTGGTACCCCCATGGAAATTTTGCCGTAAGCAGCTTCTCCCTCTTTTTGTACACGAGTCCTGCATTTAACTCAAGTGGTGCTGCTCAGGGACTGTGGGACATCAGGGATGTGCTGCCAGCTGGGGGCTGACTCTGAGTGAATGAGCTCCACTAACAGGTGGTGTGGAAAAAAGGGTACTCGTTATATACCTATATACTATATTATACCAAACAAAAAGAATCTGCTTTATGTATGCTCCACCAGGTGTTGGTTTTGACCCATCAGTGAAGAAAATGGAGAGCTGGATGCTGAGTGTTGTTAAAATACTATTCTGGATCAAACACCAAGGCCACCAACCCAGCCTAAATTCTCCTCCAGTCTTTCCCTGACCTCCCCATTTTCAAGTCATAATTGTATTACCTTCTTTCCTGCACAGGAAATTAAAAGTACATAAAAATTATTACCTGTCCCAACAGTTACCTATATTTTTCAATGCACATTAAAGATACTATAAAAATATGCAAGGCTTGTAAAGAGTGGAACACTGAAATCTCCAGCAGAATCTCCACTGAAAATTGATGCCAAAAGTTTGCTGCCTTTTGTTAAAATTTCATAATGCTACCAATGTTAAATTTCATAATGTTGAAAACATTATGCTACCAATTCTTTTTTGCTTTACATAAAAATACCACCGCAGAAAGTCAGATCCCCTTTATCCCCTCAGAGGTGGCAAAATGTAAATGTTCAGAGACGTCTGGACTGTTATTCTAAATGTCACCAAATCCAAACCTCAGCATTACAGGAGTTATTAGCTAAATCCATGTTCCATACATGCCTGCAGGAGTAAGGCACTTCCGAACACAGAGCCAGTATGATTCCCAGAAGCCATTTATTATTTACATTAGACCACTTTCTAATGTAGAAAGCTGCACCTTTCTAGACTACTGTGCACACACCACAGGATTGGCCACCCAGTCTCTTCCACCCGCCTAGTCCGAGGGTCCCAGGAACAGGATTGGTCAGAGTCCAGGTGTCCTTTCAATCTAGTTCTTGCATTCCCTTTGGCCTGTTTCTCAGCTTCTTCTTTTCCCAATTTAGCACGATTTATGTTTCAGCAACCTTGATGAATTCCAGGCACTCTGATAATCATATCTACAGATAATTTGGCTGGGGCACACCAGCCTAAGCTATTGGCATGCATTGCAACACTTACCAAAACATTTGCCCTCTCATCAACCCTTCTTTTCTATTTTGCTCTTAATTTACTAAGTTTAGTTAGGCCTCAGCAAGTTTAGCTTATAGAGTAGGCAATACAGGAGAAAGACTACAGCAATGAACAATGTCTTTAACAAGTCACATTTAAGGAGATCAATAACATCTAACTTTTGAAAGAATACAGTAAATCCCTCTCACATTCACATACTCACAGATAATCGTGGCAATCTGAGCTTATTTGAATAAACTGAAAACATAAAACTGATAATTTAAATCACTAAAGCATATTCACTTTGGCTTTTACCAATTTAAACCAAGAAAATTTTGCCAGTATTTTTTTTTCTGTAGAGTAGAATAAACAAGCAGTAGGTTTCACACATCAGTATAAATTGAATTTAAGGTAGTACACTAACATTAGTATAACTGCAGTGTAAATCTCTACCGTGTTTTACAAAAATAGATTATTTCATACATTTTAAATTACTTATTAAGAGGGTAACAAAATTATATCAGTCAAATTTTTATTTATATAAACGCTGTTTCAGCTTTTACCTTGGTAGAACAAGATCAGTATAAAATGCAATTTAATATGAAAAATTCAGGTCATGCTATAGCCATTTTATCATGCAAAAATTGTACAAGAAAGGAGACCACCAAATTAAAGCTAAGCTCATGAATGGACATATGTATATATCTGGCATCATACATTTGCATTGCACACAATGGGCATATCATAATAAAGAAATAACCATATGAAATTTCCCCTAGAAATATCTAGAAATAAATTATTTTCCAACCATAAAACAGCCATAAAATATGGTGGAGCATTAAAAAATTCTCACTGAGGAAGAAAAGCAACATGGAAATTTCTGGAGATACTAATTTTCCCTCCCATTTTCCAGGCTTAGAAATTTCCCACTTTCATTAAGTTTTAGTCAGGCAGTGCCAGTGGTTTAGTGCACCGTGTGTTCCATCAGTAGCACCTGAATGCTAAATAATAGAGGTTGGTATTGCACTTCCCTTCAGACAAGATGTCTTCATTTATGGATGGATTGAATAAGGAGCAGAGAGTCTGACCACACAGAGGAGAAACTACATTCACCTAATACATTCTCTGATGAGAGGGGGGAACAAGAAAAACTATGAACAACCAAAATACATGGCTTTATTGTAAATCTGCTCATCATGATGATTCCATTAAAACGGAATACCAATAAAAATGGCAGTGGTGGTCTCTAATGCAACCTGTGATAGCAGATTACAGGTCTGGATATGAAACTTTAGCCCAAGTGTCAAATGCTGGGCTGGATATCTTGTGTTTTCACAGCTCCAAGCAGTTTCTCCCCTCACTTTCAGTGAATACAAGGGTAACACTGGAAGCTTGCTTATACTGTATCCCAGTGACTTGGAAATATCCTCCTGGGAGGGGTGATAAGGTTATAGTTGTGCATTTCTGCTCTACTCTTTCAATTAAGGTTTTTTGATGTGACCAAAATGTTTTACGTAAATGCAAATCAAGGATTTGTTACTGAGCTGCATTGGTATTTATAAACTTCTGAGAAAGCAGGCAGTGAGGCTCATGGTTTATTGCTGCTTTAAGGCCATTGTAATCTACAAAATATGATCAGTTATTGTGGTGGCTCCAAGTATTTAAAGCAAAATCCCTTTCTGTCAACCACTTTATGTGATATGAGATGTTAGACACAGAGTCATTTTCTCATTAGCCCAGCCAAACACGTACATCTTTCCCCATCCACTCCTTGAATTTATGTTATGAAAAGATACATATTTTGACGCAAACCATTTTCTCTGCATGTTGAAAACAAAATGAAGCTGGAGACTGAGAAGTGAAGAAAGGGAACAGCTGAAAGTAATCTGTATCCCAGAATACATTTAAAGGCAAAAACAATGTATACACTTCTATTGGGAGATAAGCCATACTGAGCTTATCAAAAAGACAGTCCTTGGATGCCACAATTTGCATGTGGCTTGAAGATAAAGAAACAATGCTGCTTTCTTCCTCTCCCTAATCCTTCAGATGTGCAGCTTTAAAATAGCCCATAATTTAAGTATGGATTTGTGATCAGAAATCAGGTACATTTATTTTTTACAGCTAATTACATTCCAAGTGATTAAGAAATCAGTATATTCCAGAGCTTTTGGAACATAAGTAGTGAAGTTCTAGGACTGTTTCTGCAGTCCTGCTCACTGGGCTCATAGTCAGGATTACTGTACCCAACACAGCTTTGCTAAACGTTACCCAGAGAGTTTTGCTGCATTCTATTTATTCAAAATGAATACAGTTTTAATTTCATTAACTGCAAGAAATGGAGATAATAGATCAGGAATTACATTTGTAACAATTCAAAGACACAGAAACCAAGGGTGTCTCAAAAAAGCAAAAGACTGAAATTCCAAGCAGATTTCCAGCCTCTCCAACATTTGAGCAACTTAAATACACAACTCATCCCATTAAAGCTACAAGACATGTGCGTGCTTAACTAGGACCACGTGCTTTTAGACAAATTGATATATGTGAACAGAGCTCACTCCTCTGACCACAGCCCGGGATGAGACTGAGGTAAAAATTTTCCCATCAATGCAGTCAATGGCCAGGTTTTCACCTGAAACACAGCTCAGGTCTCTCCACCTCGCACTGTTTTACCCTCGGTAATGCACACAGCTGGGTCCCGCACATGCACGGCTCTACCCGGGGGAAACAGATGTGCCAGTCCAATCCTTCCTTTCCAGACTCAGACAGGACAGCCTGGCCTACGTCTTGGCCGAGCTGGAGCTACACTAGCACCCTGCAAACTGCTGCAGGGAGGGGGGTGATCTGTAAAACTCCCCGGCACTGTAACACTTCGTCTTTGTTGTTCCGCAAGACACATCCCCATGCAAAAATAACGCAATATTCCATTCAGATGTACTTCAACTTGTGTTTTAGGAGAACAATAGCTTGTCATTTTTGAACACGTCAGAAGCAATAGAAATTTCAAAGCACAAAGTGTATAAGCAACAAATACTAATGCCAGCTTGAGCTGCTCTGTAATATTTTATCTGGAGATCTGCCAAATTCTTTGTCTGAAATTCAGCTGAAGTTTGATGATCACAAGTAGAATGGCTATTTTTGTATCCAACATGCATATTATCAGGAATAAAAAGACAAATTGTCAAGTAAATGGCACTGTTGTTACAAAGGTGGTATTTAAACAATTGGGGAACTTATAAGCAAATAGAAGGCAACCAGCCAACTCCACATTGCTTCAAATGACATTTTCACAAAGCTCCATTTTCCAATTATTTCACATAATGTGCTGTGCTCTATGGGCTTGGATCTCCAGTGCAAAGCTGCAACACAAACTCTATAGAGTGCTGGGAGAAGGGACTTCTTAGGCTATTTTGAAAAACACTTTTTTTTTTAAGTAACTAAAGCCAGAAGGACAATTTTCATGCATAAATACAGCTTTCTGGCTGTTTATCACTGCTGTCAGGCAAACATTAGCTGTGCTCAGCATGGCATTTCCCCTCAGCTTTATTTTGTAACTTCCATTGCATACTGGAAACAGGGCTCACCAAGAAAAGTGTTTTTAAAAGGTCTACTGCTAAGGATAAACAAATTCATGAAAACTTGAACCACATGTTGAACATCCCACAACATGGTAACAATTACAATCTCGCTTTCTATCCCATCCGCTTTTCCAAGTCTGTAAGTGCACATTCTCTCCCACTTTCACATGACACTGCCAATACACACAAACTCCTGTCACATCCAGTCCCTCAGGCACCCTGCATTTCCTTTTCTATATTACAGTTAGCCCAGTATCTCATCTCTTTAAATGATTTTTTTAGACACCAACTGTCTCTAGGTGCCCTATGCCCCTTGTCCTTGCTCCTGTCTCCAGGTGATAGCAAAGTACAACCTTCTCACAAAACAGACTCATTAGGATAAACTTCCTTCTGGTTCCAACAGGAAAAAGAGCAATGGATCAAGAGCTCAGGGATGATGACCTCCCCAGATTTATGAACTCTTCTAAAGCCCTTTAAAACAAATCAAAAGCTCATGTTTCATTTTATTTATTAAATAGTACCCATGGCAATATATCTTTTGCCTGCGGATGCTTGCTTTGAGAGTCACTAAATATTGAGAAGTCTCACTTTTCACCTGTGGACATTTTCCCCTCTTTACCTAAAAGCTGCTGGAGGAAAGGAAAAAGAAATAACTGAATTAGCAGAAAGATAGTCTCTCTCTTTGTTCCATTAAAGACACACATTTTATTAATCAAAATAAAATGGTTTAAAGTTTTGCTTGCTAAAACAGTGCTGCCACCTCCCCCACAGTCTCCCAGCCTTCTCTGTCAGTGGCAGATGGGCTCAGAAGAAACCTCTACAGAGCAGCCATCAAGAGCACGTGCAAAGATTTGCTCCAGAGAAACACAAAGGGAAGGAACTCTCTTCAGCAGCAGCTGTTCTAGGAACAGCCTCACCAGGTGACTGACAACAGCCTTATGTCATCTCAACCTTATCCACCACAATTTATACATTCCCTACAGCTAACTTTTTGAAAGAAGATATACACTGAACATGTCTTGTCTTTGTCTGCTCACATCTCAATCTCTATTGCTTAAAACTTAACTCACACATTTCTCACATGCACAGGCTCTTTCCTCAACCACAGACTGCCCAGACATATGCTGGGTGACATGTCCAGCCTGAGCACTTTATGCAAAAATCCCAAATCCTGCTGTATTGTGGTCAGAGGTTGTTCTGGTTTTCATCTCTCTGCCTTCAGGCATCCCACACTGTCCCACACCTTAACAGTTGGCAAACCAGATGCGAATTTGAGACGATCTCAGGCACGTTCCTGACAGAACTACTGCAAGCTGGAATGCTTATTGTGGCTTCAGTGACCTGATCTGCCTCAATATTCCCTGGGAGACTTTTTCCTCCCACTATGTGTGCACCATTATCTCTTGCCTGGACAAGAGCTGAGTGACAGACTGCATTGACTTCGACTGAGACTGAGCTCTTGCATTTTTAGTGCCTCCTTACTTTATGTCATGAAGACACTTGCTTGATAAACAATATCAAACAGACTTTACCTGTGGTCCCAGACGGGTAAACTTCTGGCAGTATAAAAGTGTAACAAATCATTACATTTACACTATGATAAGCTATTATGTAAGGTACTTGCAGCAAAGAAATTAAATTGACGGATGCCAAAATCAGTATTGAGAGCAACAGCTTGAAGGAGGGGGAAAAAAAAAAAAGAAAAAAGAAAAGATAGAACAAGAAAAGAACAAGAAAAGAAAATCACCCAGAGATCTAGGTTCAAATGTTCCAAAATTTGCAGACACAACCAGCTGCAGCAAATGGGATGTC
Source organism: Tichodroma muraria (assembly GCA_013390105.1). Classification (NCBI taxonomy): domain Eukaryota; kingdom Metazoa; phylum Chordata; class Aves; order Passeriformes; family Sittidae; genus Tichodroma; species Tichodroma muraria. The sequence continues at coordinate 296,162 of WAAG01000170.1, forward strand.
CTGGGTCATCAAAATGGATGTCCTTGAGCCCAGCACTGTGGCTCACACAATTCAAACCACTCTTACACTCTAACGTAGATGCAATGCTTCAAGTCCTTCCCCACAGAGTTGTAACTGCCCTAAGAATACCCTTAAATAAGAATATAATTTACTGAGCAGCATCACCCAGGAAAACCAAGCTGACTCTAAGCACTGCACGCAGTTGCCATCTACAAACCTCAGCATTCCTCGGCTCCACGAAGCAATCCTCCACTCTCAGCACAGAAGGGACAAGTTCATTGTAAACATTTAGTTACTCATCCAGCCTGATAAAAGGCCTGCAGGCCATCTCCCTTGCTCATTCACAGAGAGTAGCATGGTTTGCTGATCAAGTGTATTTCCATTCTCTGAGATAATGACTCTGGTTGCTGGAAATGATGATAGCCTCCCAGGACATTACCGTGATTCAAAGCCTGCTTTGGCAAAGACATTTATTTAATTATCCAAGGGGCATTTAGGAAAGTGTTTTTGTTATATATATGTGTAACGAATGAGCGTTACACTGTGGTTACCCATACATCAACCAGGGATTGATTAGATTACAGGGATGACTGCCACATTCTCCCACAATTTTTTAGAATTTAGGAAATGAGAAAACAAATTTTCTTTAATTCCTCTTCTTTTCCCACCATCACTTAGGCAGATATTATCATTTTCATTATTCTGTAAATACTCCTCTGTGGTCTCATCCTGTCTAATTATTACTGTCAGAAGACCCATTTTAGAGCCTATACCTAAACATTTCAGCAGAGAACCTAGGAAAAAAAATAAATTGCTAAGCACCAGGCTTATTTTTCTGCCCAAGTATGAGACTGCAGATGACCATAAAATAATCATTCTAAGTGGACAGAAGTAAAAATACCTAAAGACCTGACTGTATACTTAAAATAATAATTTATTATGGTGCTACAGACATAAGGTATATTAAGTAGGAATAGTTCAGAAGTATATTTAAAATGTCTATTTTAAAAGTACATCTCATTTCTCAAAGAGAACACACCACAGCCTCCCTTGCTTGAGCACAACAAAATGTGGATGAGGATTCTCAGCAGGAAAGGCTTTTGAACAGGATCAGGTTTTTACCTTCAAAAAACTGAGCAATTCTTGTCTCCACTGCCAATCCCATATTGCATGGGAGTTGTGCTGAATACTCATATCATCAGTCAATGCTTTGATTTACCCTTGTACTCATATTGAAGACCGAGCACCTCAAAATGTAATCACTGGAATATTATGAAATACATGATAATTTAAGAGGTTCAAGCCTTCCACTTACTATCCTTTATTATAAAAGATGTTTGTCCTTGTCAAAGGCATTTAGCAGGGTGTGAAAAAATAACTAGAATATTTAACACTGCACATTAACAACATGTCACTACAACTTTAATTTTTAAGCTGAAGTTTGTGCTGTTTCATGCCCACTTCAAAACCAAAACCCAAACCCATCCTTTTAGACATTTTCCAGCACTGATTTGCTCTGAAGGTGCTAAGTCATTGGGGAAAAACATTATTAAATTGCAGTAACTTTCTACCACTTCTACTTGGACTGTACTTCACTGTACTTTGTCCCATCTTTCTCCTACTGCTTACAGATTGGCCTCAATTCTATTTATCTGCAGATACAGAAACTCACATATCTACCTACCTGCCTACATATCAAAAACATAGCTTATTGCTTCTGATTTTAATTATTTAGTTGAAATTCTTAAGGAGGCTTTAAAGGAATTATTTTTCTGCAGAACAGAAACACTGAAGGAATTCTGATCCTGCAGGTACAGAAAACTGCATTTGAGTGCTCAGTATATTCAGTAAGGCTTGACTGACTCATACAAGGACATGGCTGCAGATTAAATGTTTTTATTAATTATTTATTAATCTTCAATGTTTCAGTGCCATACTGAGTTAGCATAACTTTCTGAATAAATTATTCAGCTTTTCACAGTTCAACCCAAGCACAGCACAGCTTAGAAGGGGTGACAAACCTATGACACATAGCACATACACACTAAACCCCTTCTCTCTTTGAGCTCTTGATATTCTAATCACATTTCTCCCTAGGGATGCACTCCTTAGCATTTAGTGTAAATCAGGAATTCAGTCACAAATACTACAGAAATTCAGCAGCTGTCCCAGTTGTTGGCGTAACAACAAACGGAATGAAGGCTGGAAGGATGAGGAGGTCCCAGCATCGAGATGCTCCCACAGGCCAACCAGGCTGGCTCAGGACCCAGCCTTGCCCTGACCCTCTCTGGCACTCTCAGGGACCAGGCAGAGCAGCCAGGCACACTTCCCCACCTGCAGGGAAGTGCTCCCTCATGAACCATTGTCTGGTGACCTGAGGCTACGGCATTTTCATCATTTGCCAAATTGATGTTTTCCACACTTGATACGGCAGCTCTGAAGAATCTTGCACATATATAAAAGGCCAGTTTAAAATCTTGCCAAGTTTATGGCTGAGGTGGTGTTGTACAGCCACGAACTCCAGAAGCTCACTGTGTATTGTGCTGCTTAAAAATAAAAGACGGAGCCATAAAACGTCAGTGCCTGAGGAAAAAAATTAGCCATAATGCAAACTAGATGAGAAGGTTTTTGAGCATTTCCTTCTGCAGAGTTACCCTCACTGAAGCAACCTCTCCTCCCTGGGCAACAGGAGAGCCAGCTGTGCCCCACCCATTCCTGCAGCTCTGCAGATCCTGACTGTGCCCAGTCACCCACCCAGGGCAGCTCAGCGCAGGACTGGAGTGAGGGCAGAAATTGCAATGCACTCCGTGCTGCTGAATAAGGCACCTTCATCTACCTCCTGCAAAAATCAATCCATCCCTGATTCACTTTATAGTGGCACAGTTCCCAGGCAGAGGGAGGATTTGGTTCATCATACAAATTGCTCCCCACAAAGGGTAACAGTGTCCTGCTTGAAGGACACCTGAGATCTGAGATCCTCATGAATGTACCTGCAGCCTGGGATTTCTGGTGTGCCCAAGCAATCTCATGCTTTGGGCACTTTGCTCTGTTCAGCTCCTTTCCTGTGTCTCTGGCCACATGATGCAACAGAAAACAAGCACCCAAACCAACCTCCAGCCAATCTCTACTGGCAAAGCAGAAAACCCAGATAGAGGAAGCAAGAGGCAACAAAAAAAAATTTAAAATAAAAACAAATAAACTTCCTAATGGATTATAAATTATAGAAAGAACATTCTTTGCTATGTAATTAATGGAAATTTACTATTTTTAAGCTTCCTGAGGGAAATTTTCCATGTCAAATGAATTTGTAGGTAGGACCCAAGAGGCAGAAAATCACAACTGCTTCAGTATGCCTCTTCATTACACTGTTGCTGCGGGTTTAATTTTCAGTCACATTCTTTGGTGACTTTGATCTTTGATGACAGTGTTAACTCTATTTGGTTCTCGGTACTGCATTGATTTTAAAAAGCCTTTTGAGATACCCTCACTAATTATTTCAGTGGAAGTTTAATTAAATCTTGTCACACAGGAATAAGCTGCTTCTTAGAATAGCTGCTAAACATTATACAGCATGTAATTGGAGAAAAAGGAGGATGGATAATTATAGTTGGAGAGACAACCACATGAAGAAAAAGCAGAAAGCGATTTCTAAATATGAATTTAAGTGCAAGTGTCTGTGAACCTTCTCAGCCTCCTTTGTGCACAGAAGTAGCAGGTTTCTTGCACTTGTTCTGTTTTCCATCTAGATAGATGAACTATCTAGATGAACACTTCCATTCCCAGATCTCATCCTGATTTCTGCAATAGAGGCAACTTTGTAATATACAAATTTCTCACGATTCCTATTGGAAAGGAATTATTAACATTTAGTCAAGAATACTTTAGGAGTGGATATCTTACTTCAGACAAATGGTCTGCTCATGTTTATTTAACAATGCAACAAAAGAAAAGTTGCAAGGATTTCTTTTTCATTAAATTCTTGTGCCCACAATCCCTCCCTGCTGACTGTAGCCTCCTTTTATTTTCCATATGGAGCCCCATAAATTCGTAAATAAAGAATATTAGATTGTAGCAGAGACTGAATTTAATCCTCAGCCAGATATACATGCACAAAAAGGGGGCCTATTACTTTTTTTTGTGAAAGATTTCACTATCTTTCTATTTCCTTCTGATTCTTTGATTCCCTAGAGCAATGAATAAGTCTTTTACTACAGGTATTTCACCCAGCTCTAATGTTGAATGTCACATGTATATATTTCATACTGAGACAGCAGCTAGTCTAATATGTTCCACTTAGAAAACTCAGAAAAAAAATTAATCTATATGCCTAAGGTTAAGCACATACTTTTTGCAAGCCAATATACTTTCATATTAACTGATAAATATGGCATTCATACATAAATACCATACTTTTATGATAATACCAGTATTTCTTTTTGGGTGAAAAGATAGATAACCTAATTTTGAATGAGCTTTAAGAGCAGAAGAATCTGTTTGGAAGTTGTATCAACCAGAACAAAAAGGTGAAAGTAAAATTAAAGCTTAATGGTAAATGAAATGAAACTGCAAAATGTATTCGTTTCCTAATCTGAGTTTAATACATGAACGGTAAATTCCCTAGAGATTGAATAAAAGGCTCAAGAGGTTTGTATGATAAACAAAATGGCCAAATTGGACTCAACAGAATCTCACCATCTGTTTTGAGGGGGAGGGTAAGAGCAGTAGCAGCAGCCAACAAAGAGAAGAGCTGAACAGGAAAGCCAGGACTTGGTCTATGTTCTAAGAAACCCCATAAGGGAAATTAAGGGCTTGAGCAAGGCATTACTTCTAATCTCATTAATACATCTACAATATGGCTGGAACATTCAAGAACAGGAATTTGCTTTCCAGCCCTTGAACAAACGAGTGTGGCCATCTGGAGAGATTGTTCTTCATCTAAATGGGCTCTAAAGTCGTTGAGAATAAACACTCTTGCTTGGAAATTAAGAATAAAATCTGTCATTGGTACTTCTTTGACACCTTTCTTAGGTCTAGCAGGAGCCCCACAGGGCAGAATTTTGTTTCTTGTTTAAAGAGGAAAAAAAATAGCACTTCCTCATGTTACTTCAGAAGCATTCCAATAAATATTTTAGGACTGTACAAAAGATGTGGGGGCTCTCTAAATCCCCCCCAGCAAGGGTTTAATTATCAGTTTCCACAGAACTCCATCATTCTCCTCTTCAATATGCTGCACAGTAGTTTTTCCCTCTATACATTAACCTTATTTTACTCCTGTCAATTAACTTGTGATCTTACTATAGGCCTCTCACCTCTGAAATGTCTAACAAATCCTTTAAAATTCATCATCTCTAAAGCAATAGCCAAGCTTTTCTGTCACATTCCTCCTACCTGAGAGAGCTTCCAGCAGGATGTCTACTATGGCTAAACAAACCCTTCAGAGCAGATGACCTTGTGTCTGATCACTCCCAGTGGATTTTCACATCATAACAACAGAATTCTGTTGTTTTATTTCAAAGTAAAGATTCAGACCATGGATCTCTCCTATGACAGGTTTACTTTGCCCACAGGTTGTTTTCAAGCACTTGCAGGCATGAGAGGCTGATCCAGCAGAACCCAGCTCCCAGCCCAGCTCCAGCACCTCGAGGAGGCCAAGTCCCACTGGCCATCACTGCAACATAACAGGGATGTTATTAGTGCAGTTATTATTGGAGTTATGGATGGCAGGGGATGGCATATGGATCATCTGCCCTTCTGTCACCAGGATCAGCAGACACTGAAGTTACCGATTAGGTCAGCACCGCTGCACAGCCCCAGGCTGCGGAACCTGTATCATTCTTTATTCTCTGTGGTTTTGGAGCTTCCCACAGACTAATCTCTCCAGGCTGAGGCTGAAACATCCTCCAAACACATGCTGTAGCTGTACTCACAAGGGTTTTCTTGAACTGTTTTTTTCCTAGTTCCCTTTCCTTTCCATATCACCCAACAGCTCAGCATGTCCATTAACTGAGGAGTGACCGGAGCAGAGGATGCTGCAAACATCCCTCTCCTAGACTGAAACCTGTCATACTGACACTGCGGCCTCAGGAAGGTCATGCACTGTGTCTTTGCCTGATCACCATTTTACAGAAAGTGCCACCATGTTCTATTTACATACTCAGCTCCTGAGGGCAGGAATCCCACACTGTACGTTCCTACTGTATGTTCCTGTTATAACACCAACATTTGCAGTTGTGGGTACTGGAATTCGAAGATGTCAATAACTCTCCAGGGGAAATAGTTAAAATAACTGTATAGAAGGGCAGAAAAGAGAAAATTGTTTTTTCTTCTCTTAGCCACACCTTCAATCAAAATAACTTTGGTTGTTACCTTGTTTAAAAAAATAAAAGCATAATATTTCAATATTTGCAGACAGTATCGTCCTCAAATAGTGTCTCTCTCATTGCATAAAGCTTAGCAAAATGATGGAACCAGATATCACTCTGTTCTGACTCTGAGGTATAGTATAATTTATTTATTTCTAACCTCTCTGAGATTTAACGGTCATTCAGGCATTCCTTAACAAAACAAAACAAAACAAAAAAACAAAAAAAAACCACCTACCAAACCAGAATAGTAATGGGAAGATAAAAATATCCCAAAGTAAACAGTTCAACCAAATCATACATGAAAGGGAAGAAAAGTGTGCAGACCTCTATTATGGAGACTGATTATCAGCAAATGAATAAGCACTTAGAAAAGTCCTTCATCTTGATCTGAGTAGGAGACAATGCAGACCTCTGTAGAAATAATGCCAGAAGGGATTTTCCTGCAAGGTTCTGTGGGAACAGCAGGCAGTGACCCTTCTCAAACTATTTGTTTGACTTCACACTTAGCGAAAAACAACAGTCCCTGCAACATAATTTCTGATTTCTCTGCTAAACTGTTCAAGACCTCCAGAAGGACACTCAGCAATTTGTTCTGCTGATCAGTAAACAACCCCTGCACACAGCAGGAACATGTGCAAAGCAAACTCCACCTGCATGTTCCCTTCTAAATTGCCAGAGGCTATTAGAACAACTGCATCTCATTTTTTAAAAAGAAAAGAAAAAAAAAAAAAGCCACAGGAAAATTGCATCATTTTCTAGAACAAGTTGTTGAAGCTCCACATAAAGAGGAAGTACCATCTGATGTACTGTCAATAACTAAAATTAAACTCACATTTCACATGGCAATAACAAAGCAGGCACCCAAGCTTCAGTTTGTTCTCTGCAAACATTTTTGAGTTATAAGCTAATGCAGGTATTCCAGCCCCCTGCTCTTGGCTATGTTATCCCTACAAGTTCTGATTTGTCATTAATGTATCCCACCAAGAGCAGCCACAGTCATGTCTGAAAACATTTTATCCAGTGTCTGTGGAAGGAGTAAGGAAAATGCATAGTATGTAGTTGACAAAAAATTAAATATTTTTTTTAAAGACAATTTGCAAAGCAAAGCGTTCATATTGAGTTTTATGATATTGTAGAATTAAAAGACAAATTAATAGATTTCACATTGACCAGTTTTATTGTTCAGAATTGCCCAAAGTTGCCATTCAAAATTGCCAAATTCTCCTTTGGAGAAATGGGTAGTAACTTGTTCTTCCATTAAGTAAAGTATTTCCTGATGCTAAAGGTAAGTTTTTGCACAAGATGGCAAGAGAGTCTGGAATAGCCTCTGCAGTCTGTGAGAATGTAATATTATGATATGGAAAACAAGAATCATGATAGATCAGTCACCTACACCCAGGATAGAGTTTCTTGATTTCTGCCAAAAAACATAAGAAATACACTCACAGAAATGCAGAGCCTAGCAAGTACTTCTAAAAGTGTTTTTCAATCATTCATTTTGTTACTTAAAGACATCTAAGGGGATTTTCAGTCTGACTCCCTTTCAAAATAATCTTTTAGGCAAAAATCTGCTAACTATTGTATGGCCACAAATTGTATAATATTAGCAAAGGAAAATGTAGCTAAGGGTAATACTTATCTATATGATTCTGTCAACTATATGGTTTACAAAAGAGAAGAGAGAACCCCCTACCTCTGTTACCTGTGAATTTTACCGAATTTCACAGAACCTTGCAAGGACAGGTCTTTATTACTAATGACAAAATTAAATTATAGCATTATCTAGGTTGGAAAGGACTTTTAAGATCGTTGAGTCCAACTGTTAACCTATTTTTTAAAGTTTTGCAGTCCAGTTTTGTTGGACTGCAAATTGTCCAACAAAATTGTTGCTATTGTCTGCAGCAATAGCAGAGATAATTACGGTAAAGATAAATAATTCCATCTAAAACAACTGAATTGTTGTTCTTAGAAGCATAGAATGATTTAGTTTGGAAAAGAGCTCTCAAATCAACCATTAACTGCCACATCCACCACTAAACTTTGTCCCCTAAAATGCCTCCCAGCAACGGTGGCTTCACCACTGCCCTGGGCAGCCTGTTCCAGTCCTTGGCAATTCTTTGGGGAAGAAATGTTCCCTAATACCCACTCCAATTTTCACACGTCTACCCCACCCCACTCCAGCACAACTTGAGGCTGTTTCCTCTCATCCAATTGCTTGTTCCCTGGGAGCAAAGCCTGACCCCACCTGGCTCCAGCCTCCTGTCGCAAAGTTGGAGAGAAGTTTATCCTTCCCTCCAGGACAAACTCCCCCAGCCGCTGCTCATCAGATTTGTGCTTCCATTTAAAATTAGTTTTGTTACCAAGCTTTCTACACATTTGTGTCTACCACAATTAAAGCACAGCATGGTACCACTCAGGAAAAAGCAAAACCCACAAATCTTTGTAACTAAGATGTTCTGTGGGAAACCAAAGATGTTTTGAAAGAAAAGTACCCGAGGAAGAGTCTGTGCCAGAGTTCTTCCCAGGACCATTCCCCTCCTAGGACACTGTAGCTCAGCTGCATCTAGACTCATCTGTGATTAATGAATTAGAAATTCCTTAAATTTATAGGTTTACTGCTCATTTACCACAGTAGGGTGGTGCTTTGGTCTTTGTTTTTCCAGAAATTGTTTAGCCATAATTTTCACATTAACTGAAATATCAATTTTATGTGAAAAAATTATAGCAACACCTCACACAATAGATTTCTTAGGAGAGTCAGATAGTTATTTGCTCAAACATAATTAAGAAAGAATACACACCTATTTTATAGAAGCAGAAAACATTAGCAACATGGCTTATAGCCATATTCATTACATCTCAGTATTAACCTCAGGGTATGTTGAACTGAGGGCCACTTTATGTGAAATCAATGCCTGTTGTGTATACACAGGCCTTTTCAAATATTAGTGTACAGATTGACATGTGTTTTAATGGAGATGTCATTTACTGCATGCAGCCAGCCCTAATACTATTGAAAGATGTGATTGTATTTGCACTAATGGTGTTATGATGCTGCAGCTACGGGCTTGTAATCTCAAAGCTGTGATGTCCCAAGAGCAGTAGCCTCATACAGATGGAATTACCAGGGCCTGACACTCAGTTAATACTCCTCTATTAGGAATTAGGAATCAGAGTCCTGACACCTCTGTCCTGCTGCAGCCACTGGAGTGTAAATCCTCTGCTCACAGGGGCACTGCAGGAACACCAAGTTCTTTGCAGAAATAATCAGGTGTCATATTTGTTACTACTTACCTATATTCAGTAAATTGTGGGCCATACTTAAAGCCACTAAAGACAGCTTGTCTGGTAAATTCAGAGAAAAGTAGTTGTTGGCAGACTAAATGCCAACACCAAAACTGTTAAAAACCTGTTTAAACCCAGCCTAGACTCTCAGCTCCACAACCTGCTGCCCTTGCCAATGAAAGCAAGAATTGGGTGTTTAATGGCCATTAGGAAGGATTATTGTTTGGGATACAGATGAGATGGGGTCGACTGATGTGGGGATTAAAGGGTGATTTACTGCAAAATCAGTCTCATGGGAGGGTGAGATCTTTAGGTTGCTACATTCGGTGCCATTACACCAGAAAACTGTCTTAATTCTAGTTACAATGTCTTTTATTGATTCCTTATCCAATCAACTACTTCCACAAAGTTCTCTAGCATCTTCATAAACCAATCATTAATCGCTACATTTGCTACCTTTCTACAGCAATGCATCTCTTTTATCCAATCATTTAACTCTGTGAAAGCTTACTGCTGTACCTTCTACTTTTAACAAGACTATAAAAGTTTCTATTACCAAACTTTAATATTTTCTACTATTTTGCTTAACATACTTATTTGTTAATATGAGGCATATTTCTACTTGCTTAAAACATATTTCTATTTAAACTGCAAATGGCGGTTTTACTGTTCTAAATCTCCAAGCCCCCTCCAAGGCCCTAGGTCAAATATTGTATCCATCTCTAGCTCTGAGCTTGAATGCTCGAGGCCTTGGGAGCTCTCTGGGCCTACATTTCCCACAGATTTAGTAATCTGTAGGATAAACTAATTAAACTTGGATAAGTACTGAACAACAGTCTTAAATCAGAAAAAAAGTTGAATGTTGAATGAGGTTAAGCACAAATTCAAAGGTCAATACTCAGGTTTACAGATCCAGATGTTCAATTGGGACATGAATTAATGCAATTTTTTTTTACACAGCTGTAGAAACAAACACATATTTGTTTATCGAGAGACAGGGGCTGGTCCTGGGTGTGCTGAATATTCTCAGATGCCCTGAAAAGGTATTAAAAGGATTTGCGATACACTGAGGAAAATCTATTTTGCAAACCCTGAATTGCCCACAATACTCTTTATAATGTGTATAAACCTCCACATGTTTTGTGTTAAATAAACACAGAGGATCAGTGCAGAACACAAACATGTGCTTGTGCTGCTATTTCTCTGTCTCATTTGCTTATTTGGGGCATGCTTAGTCATAATTAAACAATATTGAAAGGATGTTTAAACACTTTCTGTATGGATTTGCCCATAGGGCTCCCAGGAAACTATTTCTTCCTATTCAAACGAGCAAAACAATTCAAGAGTTTTCACCAGACACGCACATTTTAACTGTCTTTTAATGACAGAATAATGAATATTTTATGGCTGCAACTTCTGTTTTAAATGAGATTTTTTATGATGTTGGGATTGTCCTGGAATGGTTCCATTTCAAAGCTGGTAGGATTATAATGAGGTATTTTTCTAAATATTTGGTACTTTTTCTGACTATTCTGATAGGTACAATTTTCTCATAGCTGAATATGCCAGTCATAAAAATGACTCAGTTGTAAAGCAAATAGATCTGATTGATCAAAAATGCAGTGTTAACAGATTATGAATCTTTCAGAAATTGTTTTTCAAATGTCTATTCACATCTTTGAACACATTTTTTAAAAACACATTACAGCAGAACCAGCAAACTTGTATTTTGAGTAACATGTCCAATTTTTGCTAGTTTTACACGTGAAAACTTAGGTTTACGCCACAGAAAAAAACAAGAGAATTTTATCATGTCAATGTGCAGAAAAGATTCTGCATTAAACAACAGCAGTGCTGGCCATCTGGAAAGAAATGTACAACCTCTATAAATCTCTTTAATTTGGGAAACGGGTAAGCTCTAGACACTGGGTTTTTTCTCTTAAGAATACCGTGTTCTAACAACTTTGCAAGCACACACATATGTCTGTCAGAATCAAGAAGAAAGCAGATTGCAAGGCTCTCTGAGTGCCCTGAGCAGGCCATGCAGAGGTAACCAGCCCTTTGAGACTGTGCTGGGAGCACTGAGGCACCAGGGCCCCCAGGACACTGGTTCTGCCAGGCTTGGTGTGGTGCAGCTCTGTCCTGGAGATCTCAGAGAGAATGGACAGTTTATACCATACCTGAAATCCAAAGGAGCTTGACACAAGAAGATGTGTCACAGAAACGTGCTACGACAGATGAATGTTATTACCTGGCCACCAAATGGGATGTGGGAAAGGGTCACTAAGAGGTTTGATCTCAGCACACCAATGTGGTCACTAAATACCACTCACTGTAGCAGTCATTTCCTGGACAACAGCAGAGCAATGTGACCCTTATTCAAACTACCCCATCAATTGGAAATCACTACTATGGTTATGTGGTTATGATTATTCAGATAATTAAAATAAAACAAGTTAGTAAAAGAGCCCATCAAGTTTGACCTTGAGTAATTAGGTTTCTAATGCATAGTAAGGCCAGTAATAACAAGCTACCATAAAACCAGAAATTCAGAATTTTTTCTTGCAGGCAGAATTTAAAGGAAACACATTGCTTTTCCAGTGTATTTAATTTTCAATATGGAGTCTGCAATGAGCTGCTAATAATCATGCACTATGCCATCAGGGTTTTGCACCTATTTACATATAAATAGTTCAGAACCTGACTTGGCTACCAACAGTGGTTAATTTAATTTATTGTCCTTTGGCAAGTGAATAGTCATTGGTTTTCTAGCACTTTTAACCTCAGCAAACCCTTGGGAAATAAAAATTAGATTGAAAGAAAATTACTACTGGTGGAGAACAGCAAGAAAGAGACAGTAGTATATATAAACCTCAGGCAGCAGCAGAATAAAGTGTCATATTATTGTATGCTGTCTTCTAAAGTTCAATATTGCTTTCTTGATTTACACTTCTGTAATTTCTTCCAAGTAAGTCTTCTTGCTTTGGGGACTTTTGCATCTAACTCCATGTTTTTCAGCCAGGAAGAGGGATTGAAAAATTTACCATTAAAAAGCATATCAGAACTCATAAGCATAAGGCAGCAATGTGCAACCAACAACAGCAAAATAAAAGGTGACAGCTATTGAGCACTAATGACTATCAGAGAAACACTAATTGATAATCTCTCCTGTACCACTTGTAGGAGGACATCTTTGAAGGGCCCAAATGAGAAAATACAGAGCCCTGAAGCATTGCCTCCCTCCTGGCACAGGCACACCTGGCTCCTGCCTTCCCTGGGCATGCCAAGTGCTCTGCTGAGGGCCCACGATGAAACTGCACTGCCTTGGAGCCTGGATCGTGAGGAGCAGGAGCACTGCAATAGGAACAACATGTACTGCACTATGCCCATAACAAGTAGTTTGGGGGGAAAATTAAATTTTGGAATTTCTGACAGCTTGGATGTACAAGAAACTGCTGCACAATTTGTTTTCCAGAATTAAAAAAGTGAATTATCTCAGATGGCAAGGAAATTAAGAGTTTGTTTTGTGAAGTTCTGTTGTCAGAGCCAAACATCTGAACTCCACAAACATGGCTGCAGATTTAGAAAATGGGAAGTCCTGGAATGTGGAAAAAATTTAATACAATTTTTATGTCAATACATTTTAAGTAAAATATTTTTATGTCAATATATTTTAGGTGAAGTATTTTTATGCCACAAGTGTGTTATCAGTAATGGTTTTTTTATCCCACAGCAGATTTTTGTTTAAAAAAAGAAAATCAATAACCACTGTTCAAGAAAATAAATTCCGTTTTCAACTTGGAAGAAATTTCCTTTTCTGCACTTCTCCAAAATCATATTTTGCTACTCAGTCACCTTCAGAGAATAATTTCCAAAAATAAACTTTTATATTCCTGATGTTAAAACCACAAACACATTGTAAGTACTTGCTCAAATGAGCCAGTATTGTGTGCCTTGACATGATCCTTACTGGTTTGTTTCAGGGGCTGTCAACTATTTTAGCAGAGGGTGAGTCACTGTGTGAAATACAAATCCTGTTTCATTTCTCATCAGTCATGATTCACCCTGAAATGTATAAGATTTTAGCAAGTTGGTACATTATGCATTAGGTAGTTAGGCTATTTGCTTCAATAACGCAGCATCACTTTATCCCTTAACTTTAAGTGATTAAAGCCCTCTGTGAAGCAGAAGAACATGAACAGTTAATTCCCTTTTTACTGGGGGAAGCTGTGTCAGAGATCTCACTCCAAGAGAGGTTTGGGGTAGGTGCAAGCGTTTCACCAGGAGGAAATGCACCTTCCAGTGAAGCCAAACACCACCAAAAGCCTCCAGCCTGCTCCAGGCCAGCCTGGTGCAGCTCAGGGCCTTTGAGTAATTGTCACATTTTCAAATACAGCCTCACAAGATGGATTATGCCTACACGGAGTCACTTCTCAGCATGGAGCAGTTTGCTTTTCTTCGCAGCAGGACTCCAAACTTGTGCTGCTGCAATTTAACTATGTCCTGCATCCCAAAGGCTTTACTTTAAAGCCAGCTTGGCAATACCCACACTGGGATCAAAGCACTGCCTTTACTGTGGTACTGACATAATGGACCAGTAAAACTGGTCCAGTTCCTCTGTTGACATTTGAATAGTTTTTGACTGAGCACTTCATTTCCACTGAATCAACAGCTTTTCAGAAAATAAACATTTTCAAAATGAAGAAAGTCTTGCTTTGGAAAATCAAATTAAGTTATTTCACCTGAAGCTAATGTAGTGGTGACCTGTTGTTGAACTGAACTGATATGCTTAATTCAAGATCACCAAGTGCAGCAAATACGACCCTACACGAGCACCAGGGAACGTGGTACTTCGGGCAACAGAATTTGTGTACTGAATTAACTCAAGAATAACTTTAATTTCATTTAATACAAAGTAAAATTTTCCTTGAATGCTAAATAGTGCCATTTCCTAATCTATTTTTAAATATTTGTGTTCTATTAGGAAAAAAAAAATCATTAATTTTCAATCTTTTCAAACTATTTGGGCTGAAATTTTTCACAGAAAAGAAATTTTACATCCTAGTGAACATTTTGAAAAGGAACTTAGGATTCCAATCCTACTGAAAGTAGCTGAGATAATCACCTGTGCCACCTTTTACTGAAGAACCCGTTATATACAGGGTTTGATTGCAGCATTTTGTCAGCAGATAGGGGTCCTGTTACCAGTTTGGCCCCGATACAAATAGTATGAGCCACAGCAGCTTCCAAATACAAGATTTGCTACAAATTAGGATCTGAATGGAATGAATCAAACAGCAGACAGAGAGGATTATGAGTCTGTGGCTATATTCTGACATATATTGGATTATTAGGATTTGCATTCATTAGGAAAATTGGACTGGCATTTGCATGAATGTGATATATTGTGCAGTTCATGGAAGTCCTATAGGTAATAGGAGAGGGGGAATTATAAGCTGCCTTCTCTGCTGAGCAGCTGGAGGTTTTGCAGGCTTTGCCCACCTTGGCATTGCTGGTGGTTTGTTATGCAAAGCACAGCTCGGATCCTCCACGCACCCTCTGCTCCCATTTGACTCTGATGGGGTTTAACTGATGCAGGGGACTCCCTGCACAGTGCTTAGTGAAAAATAACCCCTGTGGTAACTGAAGGTTTTCATAAAATACATTGAGGGTCAATTCAGAGCTTGCTAAAATCCTGTGTAAAATACAGTTCATACTGAGGTGCATGGGTTGCACCACAGTAATGACAGGCGAGGTTTTAAGGTGAAGATGAGATCTGCACTCTGTTTTAGGTAGTGAAATCAGTGACTCAATAAATCAGACTCTAGGAGAAAAGAAGAGTCCTGCCTCTCTCTCTACCTATTAATTTGCTTTCTACATATTTGGATAGACCATGAAAGCTCTGCAAGTGGCTCATGAAGTCCTTTAGCCTGAAGGCGTCTTTAAGTTTGATTTACACATAAAAAAATTCAACATCATTTTAGGATCTCAAATACGTTAGTCTTCAAATTGAGTTCTGATTAAGATGATTTATAGCCTTGAAAATCCTCTCACCCCCACTGAGGGTGGCATGGAGGGCAGGTAGACTCAGAGTTCCTCAATGACACAAAGTGTGCTGAGGAACAGCTGTGCTGTGTGTCCTGCCTGAGCCCTGGAGCTGGAACACGTGTGGTGGTGCTGAAACAACTGAGATGAAACAGCACAATGCAAGGGGAAAGCAGAGAAAACAGAAAAATGGAACCAAATTCTGGGGAAGGATGAACACAGGATTATACTGCTTAATTCCTTTTTTAAGACAGGTGAATAATAAGCTCTTATTGGTGAAATGCTGCTCTTTTAGCCTGCAATATTTAAAGAATTTATGAAGGCTTATTATTAGGGACTGCACTAATAGAGTCCTCAAGGGCCCACTCTCCATCAGCCCATCTTCTGGTGTGGACATTTTTACTTTCTTTTCTTTCAAAGTTAGTAAAATAATAAAATAATAAAATCCTCATTTGCTTTACCGAGCTAAAGGAATAATTAACTGTGGGAGCAAGAGGCAAGAAGAAAGATATCTCAAGCTTAAGCTCTTTGATTGCAGAGAGAAGCAGAACTATTATCAGCATTAATATAGGGAGATCAGAAGCCTCAATATGAAGGTATTAAAAATGCACACAATATTGATCAACAGGTTTACCATAATTATATAGTAGAAGCTAATTCAGCCAACTGTGCTTTCAGACTTTCTGGGTGATGTATCTCCCAGCTCATGAAATACAGACTGATGCTATTAGCCCTGACTGACAGCTTCATTTGAGTAATTTGCCACAGCACACTGACATTTTATTAAAGCTCACTAGAAGACACACTGAAATTAGTGGGGGAGCCTCTTACTTTCAGCAGGCTTTGAATAAAGTAATAGCTGTTACTTCTGGTAAGATGGTGGGAGACCCTGTAAAATCCACAGTAGTAGCTCCCAAATTTCCAGCAAATGAAAATGAGTGGGAGTTGTGCACCTGAGTCTCCCTTTGTGCTTTTGAATGCCCCTGTTCTTTGTAACACTAAACACTTGTCAGCATGGAATGTCAGGGGAGAAGCGTGCAAGATGCTTCACCTCTGCTCTGGTACGTCTCCCCCAGGTAAGTTTACTCCCTTGTGCTCCCTTCATTTTCCTACTCAAGTTTCCTTTCTCAGTCAACAATTTTCCCCAGTCCCTCCTCCCACTTTAACCTCCCTGTGGAGCTCTTTGCCACTGTTTCCACCAGTGGATCCAGGTGTCATTGCCCTATTAAGCAAGATAAAGTTTCTATTATTCTTGGTTCCCAGACTCTCCTTCCCAGTCTGTTCAGCTCTTAGGATGTGGTAATACCTATTCTGATTTTTCTGACTATTCTTGAGGCAGGAAGTGAGTCCCTGAGAGCAAAGGAGACAGTTCACCCATACATCAGCCTAGAGCACCTCAAAAAAAATTATTACAGGGAAGAGACTTGGGGTCCCCTAGTCCTGGGCAGCAATCTGCTGAGCTGGTGCGTTTTTACTCTGCTAATCTATAAGACTCATGAAAGCTTGGAGCAGAGTATCAAGGACCCAAGCAAGCCACGGGGGCTCTTCAACTTCTCCCCCTCCCCTGGAGTTTGGCTGCTTGTGCTCCAAGGCAGCTTGGATGTGGTGCAGCTTTGGGTCTGACTGATGCGTGCAGAAGAGCTGTGAGAAGCTCTGGTTTCCACCAGCAGCCAGCAGCCTTGCTGGGACCCCATGGGATTTGTCCCATCCGTGTCCCAGGACCCTGCCCCTGGGCACAGCCCAGCCTGAGCAGCTCAGCACACACACCTGTGACATCTGGCAGCTGAACACCTCACACCAGCACTGCACAAGCATCATTTATCAAAGGCTAAAGACAGAAACCATTCAGAACATCCAATAGCCTTTGGCCTTCCAAGTCCATGCCCCAGAGAGCAAAACAGCCAGAGAGCTCCAAGATGGGTCAACAGATCCCTTCAAGAATGCCAAACAATACATTTTTCTCTCCCGTTCAATTCTTGGGTCTCAACAGCAGTGACTACAATAAAACAAAATAAAATAAACCAGCCTGTATAGTTCCAGTTTGCACAGTTTAACCATCAGGAGGGGAGGACTTGACAACAGGGAACAGAACAGCACAAAGCACTGGCTATATACAAAACCAAGAATCTGTAACAGTCTTCCACTCCTATTTGGTACACATTTCTGTTAACAGGTATTGCAACATTTTATGCTTTTTCCTTATGAAGTTATTGGCCAGACTCACCTTTTGTTCCCTTTTATAATGCAGGGATGTAGTCCTGATCTGTACATTCTCAATCCCCTTGTGGCTAGCAGTGATGCTGAAGTGCCATGGTTCCTTTTCATTTAAACCAAACTCAAGGCAGAACTTAATTCCTGAACGAGACCCAAAGGCCACTGAAATCAAAAGAAATATTCTGATCAGTCCCAGTGAGATCTGAATCAGTCTAGTAAAGAACACTTTCCATAGAAGCTAGCATAGGATTTTATATATATCTTATATATACAGCCCTTATCAAAAAGGCATTCCAAAGCACATTTGTTATTAATTCTGCTTCCTCCTTAGTCCCATCCTAAATAGTTCCAGCTTCACTTCATTCTCTCCTTGAAAAGTTAAAACTTCCAGAGGTTTTGAAGACATCTTTTGTCAAAGGATTACTGGAGGCACTAGTGGAAATTTGGGCATCATTAATTAGACCAGGAGAATGAATTCCTATAAAAGTTTCCCATCTGTGAGTGTTAATTTAGCAGCAAGTAGTTATTTTTCTCTGCTGGAGAGGTAGATCAAGAGCAAGCTGAGAAAATAAAAGACACAAGAAAATAAGACAGGAAAAACAGTATGAATCTTAGCAGTAGAAAATGTTAATTACATTATAAAGCCCTTAGTCACCTAAGCTTCTGTCTACCATACAAATAGAACAGTCCAAATTATCTCTGCATTTTTTAAAAAACTGTGACTACGACTCTATTTGTTACCTTTCTCTCATTATCTTTAACTGGATATCAAGCACCTCTAATTTCTGGATATTGTTTTGTCACTTTTTGCCTTATTTCTTGTGTGTGTGTTCTGATGAACACACATCCAGAGGTGTGTGCAGCCATGTGAAATGTGGAACCAGATGACTGCAAGCCACTGGTGGTTGTTCAGCACTGATCAAAAGAGCTCCCACCAAAGTCTCAGGCTACAGGATATCAGCAGTGAATCCTACAATCACACCTTCCCCTAGACATCAGTGCAGGCCCCTTCAGAGTAGAGGCTGCTAAGGTAGATGGGGGGGCTGAGCCAAAATATCCAAAATATCCCTTCAGACTGCAGTGGACTCCATCAGTGTTGTGGCTTTCACTGACAGACACAAACACTGTATGCCCAAGACAATAAAAAGAGGTCTCAGCATCATCTCTCTCTGGCTTAATCAACTCATGTGGGGAGTGTTGCCGGATCTCAGAAAGCTAATTCCCATTTGATGATTCTCTATGATAGCCTCAGCAATGGATAATTCTGTGGCTGTGGACAGAAACATTGCACGTGTGCATTGAGTGAAACCAAGGGCCCTTCTGCCAAAGGCAGCTGCAAGGGTGTTACATGAAATATTAAAAAAGAAACCTTCAAGCCTGGAGTCCTTATTGGGTCACCTCAGCCTTCAGCTATCCTGCCAGCTTAGTCCTCTCCTTGGGATGTAATTAAATAAGAGCAAAATGGTATGAACCTGCTAATGGCTTCACACTGCCCAGAAGGAAATCACTGAATTACCCTGGGATGCCTGTGCTGATTAAAAAGAGCACTGCCTTGATTGAGGCACTTCATTTGGCACAAGGACTAGCAGTGTATGAGCACTGGAACTGAACAGCATTAAAGGGAAACCACCACAGACTATGCTGTTGCAAGGAAGATTAGTGAAGGGTAAAAGGAGCACGGACTATGCACCCACTTCCTCTTGCAAAACCTACAGACAGTCTGATCAAGCTGAGTGGAGTTTTGAGCTGAGCTGAGCACAGTTACCTGGGGGTGAATCAACAGGGCTCAGAGCATGGGCCCAGCTCTCAGGGGTAGAAACTACAGTTTGTTCCATCAACACAGTCTGACATATGCTGTGAAGCCACTTTGCAAGTCAAGCTCTAAATATTTGAAAGTTAGTAGAAAAATGTCTTCTTGGGCAAGATTATTCAACCTCTGCCCGTCTGCATCTTAGTAACAGGATCTCCACCCTCCTCAGGCCAAGCTCCACTGCCTCCTTTTTGTTTCAGATATCCATGGAAATCTCTGTCAAGTACTGACTGCATGAAGCTGCAGTTTATCCTTAACCTGCACATGACTTCTCCAGCATATGACTAGATGGGTTTAGCATGAGCAGCTGCTCTCCTGAGCCCTGTGCTCCTTCCTGCAGTGCTGCTGAACCAGAACCACCACTGGTACCCAATCCCCAGCCAGATGGTTCCCCCCTTACATTTGTCATTCAGCTGTCCCTTTTCCTGACAGCCATAATTGGTTTTCTGGGCTGTTAATGGTGGAATTCAGTAATAAAGTGCATGTTATTTGATTCTGAACAGGCAATTAGACTTCCTCATTTCATTTTTAGGGTTTTAACTGCCTGACTTGACACTAATGTGAATCAACCACCATCCCACTCTGCTATGCCACTACCATTAATGCCAGTCCAATGTGCACAATAATTTTGATATAACATATCACTGACAGCTCATCTCCATATCATTCACCTGGGTTTTTGCCCCAAATTGGTCTTATGGTAGGATCACACATTCCCTAATTAACACCTTCTTTGCATGGGTACTAATGAGTCTGTTGATACCAATTCTTCAGGCTGCCTTTATTATAATAAAGTCTTGTGGGTATATCCAGCTCCAACTGTCTGCTATAATTAAGACACAGATGTCACTGACTTTCACTTAACACTTAACAGACACATAGTTCCCTGGATGATAAGTGAGGAAGGAAAATGCTTTGTCTTTTGATTCTTTCTTCATTGTGAATGGCAGGACTCAGGGAAATGTCTTGGATGAGGGACAGGAAGTGAGACTGATTAACTGAAATAGCAGCACCTGGCAAGAGGTCAGCCTTGGACTTTTTTAAAGAAAAATGAGACTAAGGCAGAACACAGTGAATTTCTGGAGGCAAAAATTGTTCACAGAGTAGATTTACACAAATCACAGGAGAACACAACACTCACATTCAACAAGACTTGTCAGGTTCACCTATGGCACTTTCTGCAGCTTCACCAGGAATTAGAAACAGTCAGTTGTGTTCATTGCATGTTTTGAAGACAGTCTGGTCCAAAACTTAAACAAAGAAGGCAATCTTACTTAACTTTCATCAAGTCATGAAATGGTTTGGATTGGAGAGCCCTCATAGATAGTCTCATTCCAACGCCTCAGCCATGGGCAGTGACACCTCCCACTGGACCAGGTTGCTCAAAGCTCTGTCCTACCAGGCCTTGGACCCTTCCAGGGATGGAAGGGTCAACCTGCTGGCCATGCTTCTTTTCATGCAGCTCAAGATATGATTGGTTTTCTGGGCTTCAAGCACACATTACCAGCTCATCCACCTTCAAGTTATTTTTGGCAGGGTCCCTCTCCATCCCTTCATCTGCCAGCCTGCATTGATATTGGGGGTTGCCCAGTATCAACAGAAAGCTATGTCAGACTTTGACAACACAGGATCATGGACATGAAGATTTTCTCATGGACTATCCCATACAGAAAAGGCAGAACACAAAATGGAAACATGATGTCTGCTACAGAGAGCTCTTCAGTAAACTACCCCAGTCTGTGCCCTTCAAAGCTGTGTTCAAGCTAATCCTTCAGAAGGCTAGAAAGGTGGACATCTATAGTATTTGACTCTATAGTTTCAACAATGAAAAAGCCATTCAGGACATAGCATTAATACAAAAGATCTGTTGTATTCCTTGTGAAGGGGTTGTACCTTTTGATTGTGTTTGTTTCCAAAAGGGGAACATGTTTACAAGAATAAAATATACACTTCACAAGAACAGATTCTATGTTAGTCTATTTCTTTTGGTACTATACAACACTACTACAGGCATAAAGTTACATTATTTCTTAAATTTAAAATAGCACCTTCAAATTCCAGACTCTATTTTAAATACTAAAGCTGAAAAATAGAAACCAAATTAAATAATAAATACTCATTTTATACTTTGTGTGTTTTTTGAAATGGAAAAACTCAACCTTTGAGCACAGAACAACAGTTTAAAACTGTGGCTGATTAAGCTGTCTGCTTACAAGCTGAACAGGCAGTAGCACTCACTGTACTTAATCCATCAATTACGTACAACCACGTATGCAAGTGGCGGCAGAGTCCATAAACAGTGCTGTAGTGTTGTCCTCCAGAGACCCAAAATGGGACAGAAAATTGTCCAACTAAGAAGTTTTCTGACAGCTACCAACCAAAAAACCGAGCAGGCACCTCCACACCGTGGTCACATCCTCATCTGCAGAGGCTGCACAGCCTGAGGCACTACAGCTGTGGCACAACCATACTTTAGGATAAAGACACTTCTGTTTGGAAAAGTGTTCAGGAGTAAAGCTGCTTTTCTAGGGATAGTGTAGTAACTGGCTGATAAAAGCAAAGAGGCTCCAGACAATCCCAAAGGACCAAACTGAGGTGGTGTTTTCCTAAAGTATTTCTGAGGCAGTTGAAAGGATGCAGCTTTCCACACCCCAGGAAAGTTTACTGCCTTCTCTGGAGAGCTCTGAGCCCTTTTGGTATGACTTTTATTCCTACCTCAAGCTGCTTCTGAAGATCAATGTTTTTGCTGTTAGACTATATGGAATGGCAGAGATTTTTAACTTTTTTTCTTCAGATCTTCAAAGGATGAGACATCCTTAATTCTCTATTGGCTTTATTTCCTCTCTTCCATTGCCCTCACCAGGGCTTAATTACCCAAACCACCAAAAACATGTTCCACATTGTCACAGCCCTTTGTCCATGCTACAGTCTCTTCATCTGACCAGCCACCCCTTTGGTTACACACTTGCAGGAAATTACTCCTGGTAAAGGAAAGAAAAAGCTTCACATTCATAAATATTCCTATTTTAAGGGGCACATCATCACATCGGGACTTAAGACAGTAAGTGACAGGGCCTATAAACGGGAAAATAAAAATTTTGTGGCCTTTGTATCCTGTAGGCAGGATAAATCCTTCCAATTACACAAGATCCTGGTCAAAGTCATTACTTGCTGTTCAGAAGTCTTACAGCGTTTTTCATTCTTTTCTAAATTTATCACACTAAATCCCTTCCCCATGATCAAAGTCTTCTGGGATACAGAAGCTGAAAAATATAAAACTGCTTTGATCCAAGGGGACTCTGATGAAAACAGGCTTCAGTAGTACAACCTCTTAATAGTTACCATAACTCAGCATGATACTATCTCAATGTCATCAGCAACAAAAGACTTCTCAACAGGAAATACTGATTTAGGGGATCCACCCATTATCTCATATGCATTCACAAGTGTTGCTGAGAAAGGCAGCCTTGTTCAGAGGTTCCTCAAAATACTTAATTTTTCCAATTACTGTGATTTTTTGAGTACAGACCCTTCTGTATTCCATCTCACCCCCTTGACCAGAGAGTAAAACACACTTGCATGATACTACTTCACATTTTAAACAGTAAGGCTCACTTCCCTGTGGAGGTCCTGCTCAAAGATCAATTCTATCAATTGGAAACAACAGAGGAGTTAATGTATTTTTTATTTTCCCTCATGTCCTAAACACATTCAAGGAATACCATGTCAGCTGAGGGGAGAGAGCAACAATCAACAGTATAAAAATCAGCTTGTCAGTCTAAGACACTTGTCTATCGATCACTTCCATAGCCAGACAATATATTCAATACCAAACTCAAAATGATAATTCAGATAGGCATTCCCCAGCTGTGCTATTGCTTTCCACTGCATCCTCGGCATTTTTTAACAGATATTTTAATTATCTAAATTTTGCAGGACTTTACACTTCTATGTGTATTTCAAACAGGAGAGACAGAACCATACAGAACAAAAGCTTTTACATCATTAGAAGACAGGGCAAATTTCAAGGTGGCTCATTCATTCTCTATGGAAAAACTAGAAATTTGCTCCAGACCTTCCTAACACTTTCTTCCATATCATTGTGTAGAGCTGCTCCCTGCACATCCTCCTCCCTTTCCAGGGTCAAGCAGCTCTCCAGGGTCTGCACACTCCTGTGATCTGACCCTGCCTCTCCACAAGGTCGCAGGGAGCCCAGAGCACTGTGGCACCAGACTCTCCATCCCCTGGGATGGAAAGCTGGGCCTCTCTCAACCTGCCTTACTCTCCGAGGACCCAGAGAGCCCAGGGAGCCAACCCAGGCGTTCCTGCTCACACACACAAGTTTGCTGGGAAGACAGGCTGAACACATCCCAGCCTTGGATGTGCTTCCCTTCAACCCCTAACCTTCTGCCTAAGCCAGCAGAAGCTTCCTGGAATTCCCCTGTCTTTTCCACCTGCACCAGCAAGTCTTCTGTGCTCAAGTGACACTTTTTTTTTTTTTGTTAAACCAGTATTGCATTCTGATGGAAATATTAGTAGATGGCGCTCCCTGTGCCCCCTTCAGGTGCATATACAGCATATCTCATGTTAAACCAGCTAATTATGCAACTATTCCCTTGTAGATAACAGCAAAACTTCAATTAAAGCTGAGCCCTTCTTCATGATACTTTTGGCATAATTTCTGAACAAGCTGCATTACACCAGTAAATGCTTGAGTCTGATGAGACACAGGTGGGAATTAAAAAGTGATTTTTTTCCCCCATCACAGTGGGAGGAAGAAGTCAAACCTCTCTGTGCTGTGAAAAATCTGCTCTTCCTTTTCTGAAATGTGATCTCTAGAAATAGTGCCCAACTAGTGGTTCATGGATACCAGAAGAAAAACCGTTCAGCATTTTATGAACACAGTTAAGGACACACACAGGGCAGCACTGTTGAACCTCAAGGGAGGTATCAGAGCCTGCACTCCCTTTCAGAAAGGAGCTTCCACCCAGAAGCCCCAGCAGAAAAGTACTGAAATTCTTGCATTTGAACCCATTTTCCTCCCACCAATATTTGGCAAATACTACAACAAAAGGGAAACTTTTGTTTCTTCCATCCAGCTAAAGATGTTTGTCATGACCCACTCCAGCCCCACTGAGATCTGATTCCAAAGAGTCTGGAGAAGGATCACAGGTGAGATTTGGTAACAAACTTGGGAACAATGTACAAGTTACAACATTTTGAGCACAGAAACCATCACGATGCTTCAGTAACAAAAAATACTCATTTATGGCAACATTTTTCTCTCAGAGCTCTGAAAGCATTGTCAAAGGAATTATTATTGCAGCTTTGATTTTTTGGGAAGAAGTGCACTGAGTACCAAGGACCAGCATTTCCAGAATCTCCCTACTGATTTTTGCAGTGCTTCTGTGTTTGCCATGTTTGAGAGCCCAGCTGGAGCTAACAGACCTCATCTACCAGAAGCACCAATTACACACAAATCCCACTGAATCATTAGGAGCTGAAGGTTATCAGCATTCCTAAAAAAATGATTAAGGAAAACTAAATGAATTTGCTGTGATTATTTGGACATGCAAAAATAACAGATTGCTGTGGGAAAAGCATGGCCCACCTCTCATCCAAGGTCACACAGTACATTTATTGCACAAGAGGAAACCAGATCCAGGTCTCCTAATCGTGCACAAAGTGATATATCTACATACACATTTATAGAGTAGAACTGTATGTAAACTGGACTAATGATTCAGCTGTGGGCTTTGCAGTATCATGTCTCTCATGCATAATTTGAATGACACTGATGAAGCATCATCATCTCTTCACCATCATCTGATGATCATCATCATCATCCCTACCCCTGTGGACTCTGGAGTACACCAGAGATATTTATGAGGCCAGATAGGAAATACACGTGGGCTCTTTGTCTGGCCTGTGAAAAGTCAAAGTAACTACTACCAGCTCCCTTTTTTTTTTTTTTTTGAAGCATCAAATCATAAAAGGAGGAGGAACGAATTTTTAATGTAGGCTGAAAAGAGGGACAGCAACATAGTTTACATACACAGGTGTGGTTTTCTAGCAACTAGCAAAAAAATCTCAGATCCAAACATCCAACAACCAGATTTTTTTTCCCCTTACTGATATTTAAAATATACATTATATTATCTCCTGATGAGTCCACTCCAGGTGTTTCTACATAAGCATGGCTTCTGTGAAATAGGATTTTCCAATCAGACCACTGATGAAAAGCAAAGCAAAGAGTTACCTACTCTTTAAGTTCCTGAACCTGGCATTTTCAGACAAATATCATGGAAATTTTAAATGAAGAAAAATTAATACTAAAGGTCAGATGCGATAAAGAAACACTAAGAAAATGCCTGGAAATCTGAACGTCAATGTTTAGAACCCAAATAACCTTCCTCCAACTGACACTCAGTGATCCACAAATAGATTTAAAGAGACTTCCTCATTTAGAAACACTGAAATATGAGTAAAAAGGAAATGAACAGGTAAACTTTCATTCTATTTGCCCTTTTCTATTATTCATAGTTCCTTTGCACAAAGCTGTTCACATGTACACCCTTACACATTTTATATTGTCCATCATTAGTATTAAAATTGAAATTAATTATAGGTCACATGCTCATCTGCTATAAATTAGGGTAGCTATTGAAACAAAAGATACAGACAAAGTAGCACTGAACACTAAAGCAATAAGGTGCTCTTCGTCTGCCTAACAAAAAGTGTGTTGGAAATATTCTTTGAAATAGGAGTAAGAAGATCTGTTGACAAAATAATCTTTTTCTACTGAAAAGCATCACTTTCCTTCACCAAAATGTATCCATTGAGACTAATCCTCACACAGCAAGAGAGCAAATATCACATGAAACTACACCTTAAACATTTGGTATAGTCACAAAAATGAAACCATCCAGACCAGCTAAGAACGTAAAGTTGAAAACAAAGCAAGTACATAACTAAAGTCAACAGATACTATTCTTTAAGAATGCTTGAGAAAGCTCCCTGAAAATTAATTTCTGGAACAAAACTGTGTGTATTCACCAGAGAGTTGTGCTAAACACATCCTTCTGCTTTCCTACTGAACTCTCTGTTCACCTGTTGCATTAACCCATCTTACACAGACAGAAACCTTATGACAAAATAATGCAAACCAACCTACCTGAAATCACACTGTCCTGGGAGCAGAGCTGGGAACCAAATCTCTTTCTAAGTCCCCATCCAGTGCCATAGGATGAGATAGTCAGCTCTCCAGCATTGGTGGCCCCTGTCACTTTCAGTCATATGTCAAACCTCTGACTGCTCTACTACTGTGGTACAATGCCTTTACTGCAGCTGAAAATAAAACTACAACATCTAAAGCTGATGATAATAGTTTTTTAAAATTTAGGATTAAATATTGGCCCTGTACCTTGCCAACACTATACAGATAACATTGTATGAAGCCCTGGGTCCAGAGAGCCCAGCCCCAAGACCTTCCTCTGAATGGGCTTCCAAACCCTACCCGTGAAGTCCAAGCTTCCCAGCTATCCCAAAGAATATCAGAAATGCCATTTTCTGTGGAGCTCACACACTATACCCAGTCCTTATCCATGCTGTCCAGTTCCCAGCTGTGAAGGACTCCCAGCCCTGTGTGCAAACAGCAGGCTGCCCCTCTGGGCTGCTGTTCACTTCTGTGCTGCTGTAGCAAGAGCAGTCTGGAGCACCAGTCTGTGCTATGCTTGTGCTCTGCTTGGGGAAGAGGCAGTTGGCTTTATACCTTTCAATGAATTTTCATCTATAATGGCAGCCAGCTGCTATAAAAGACACTATATCCTCTTGTTTGTCCCTCTATACACTGGTAAATTTCACTCCTGACCCTAAGTTGGCCAACACTTGTAAGAAACATTCTTTTGTGTCAGATCTCCCTCAAGTGCTTTTTCCACGAAGTCCAGCACTTTTTTTCCACACAGTCCAGTGTGTGACGGTACAAGAGAAGAGCCAAGCCTCAGTAACAACCTGCTATTGGTGTTTTCATGCAATCACATCTGATTGCTGGTTACTGCACCTCATTCTCCATGGCTGCACAACTGCAGCCTCCGAACTTTGCTACTGACAAACAGTGATTTAAGCATCACCCTAAATTTGAGCTTCCCCTTAGCAGTCTGTTTCTGTGAGCCACAGCTGCACACACAGGTGCTCCCTGCAGACCACCCACCCACTGAGCAGTCTGTCCAGCTCTGCTCTCTCGCAGTGCCCCTTGCTTAGATCTAAATTGCAGAGCAGACCTGACAGATGCACAAAGCCATGGGGTGGCCTTAGGTACTTGAAACCAGACCTGTGAAACCACAGACTGCCAAATTCATGCCACTTGTGGATTAATTGAGCTTATAACATCTCCCTCCAGGTTGCCTCTGCTCACCCCTTTGCTTTTTCAGCATGATGCATTTTTTTCCAAGCAGTTGTGTGCAAAGACCAAAACAAGGGTGGCTGCTGGTTATTGTTTTGGGGATTTTTTTTTATGAAGAAGAATATTAGGTAAAACTCCAGCTATTAATTTGATGAAAGAGGTGTTGGATATTACAGCAAAGAGCAGCATCAATCCATATAAAGCTCTGCAGTGTTTTCATTCCAAACTCACTTAATCAGGCAATGCAGAGCATGTGTGTTTTTCACAGGCACTTTTTTAGCCACTCAGTCTTCCTCTGTCAGGTGTTAGTGGGACTTTTTTCTCCTGCTTGTATGTTCCTCATATTTTTGCATTTCTCTCCAGAGAATGGCCAGTCACCTCAAGTCTTAAGATGTGTCTTTGTCTAAGTATTGAGTACCAAGTACTTGTTTGCAAAAATGGACTTGAATGCGTGACAAGATGCAACTGTATAGAAATTTTTAAATAAGCCATTATTATCCTAATAATAAACAGAACCTCTACAAGGGAAGAACTTTTTTCCTGCTGTAAAACACAAAAAACTTTGAAAGCAGTCTGTAATTCTTCTTGGTTTCTGTTTGAGAAGGATTTCTTTTTCCCAATTTCATTATGAGGCCAAAATTCTCATTCAAAGGAAAAGCTGGTTGTTTCAACTTCAGTATATTCTTCACATAAAAACACCAAAAAAATCTCCCGGTTAAATACTAACTTTTTGCTGAAATCCTTGAATATTTTTGGTAGGTCCAAAGAGTAAACTCCTTGGAAGTTTTTTTGCTATTGGTGTTGCTACAGGCAACCTCTCTATAGAAAAATCATGTAAGGAAAAACAGTCTGGTCAGTGAAATGTTTTGCTGATAGATCACCAAGACCACTCATCAACACCAAGAAACTCATCATTAAAGGTGCAGGTGAACTGCTTTTCAACAACAAAAGGCCTCTCAGGCAATTCAGTTTCCAGCACCAGCATGCAGGTGCACGGCAGGGCAGCACAGGCAGCTGGGACCCAGCACTGAGCCCTCAAAGCCCCAGAGGCTGCAGCCCCGGTCAGCTGGGACAGGACTGACCCCAAAGCAAGAGAATGCAAAATTTTACTGCTTAAATGTGCTCAGTGCTTGTCCCCAAATCCATCCTGCCTTCCCTTGGCTGACCATTGATGTCTCAATCTTCCAGAGACCTTTTTCTTTGAAATCCTTCTATTACCTGTATAAAACTTTTTATACGAGTAGCAATTAAAGTTTTATAAAAACAAAACCTCCCAAATGTGAGCTGCTCCCCATGCATAAAATGCCTTACTCTTAATAAAATGTGGTGCCTCACATCAATAAAAGAGTGAATTCTATTCAGTTTAATGAAAGGGAAACATATTAAATGTATTCTCCAGTATTAAACACTTTTCCTTTCTGTCAGAAGAGCTCTTTTCCCACTTGCTGCTTTAATAAAACATGGCAAGAGGCACTATGAACAGTGGTGCTGCACACTGGAATGCTGGGCTGTCTGCAGAAATGAGAATTCCATGTACAGGAACATCCCATGAACAGGTATGAGGGAGCCCCAGTTGTCCTGCAAGCCCAACACTCCCCTAAGGCCCACCCCCAAAACTCCACCACAGCCCCACAGAACACTTTTCGTATTTCACAGAAGATTTTTCTGCTTGCTGAAGAAATTGTGACAAATAAAAGGAGCTCCCAAACTCATTCTCTTTTTAGAAGAAATTCCATGCTGCTGCCTGCAAGAACATTTGAATTTTGGTGGCAGAGTTTTGAGAACTGCTCTCCAAGTTGACATCATTACAAAAAAAAAAAAAAAAAAAAAAGCTTTACATGCAAGAACATCCTTACCATTTAAAATGACAGTTTACTTATTATATCGGCAGGAATACTTGTCAGTATTCAGCAGTACAGGGCATAACTAATACTTCCTATTTGCAGAGAGAAGAGAGACATATCAGAAATTATTAACTGATGTTAAAACTTTGCATTTGTTTAAAGACCTTAGTTTTCTCCCTTTTACATGTTCTGTGACCTAAAATACAGTTTGGTGCTTGGAAATGTATTTGCATATGTTGAGGCAAATACAGATCCAAGTATTTGCCTCACTGCTCCCGATTTTGCCATATTGATCTGTCATCGCAATTCCTTTCCCAGAACATGTCATCTCAGTTATTTTTTTATCTGGAGTCCTACAATATTTGGGACAGTTGTTGGAACTTTTTACTGAGACTGATGTAATTAGTTGAGAAACTCAGTTCCTTCCTTACCAGTTTCTAGCCCTCAAGGATGCTGAGAAAAGGTTACACGGAAAATTCGCGTGCAAGCTAGAAGTTCAGAAGCAGAACGGCTTATCAAAACCAGGTGAGCATTAATCACTGCCTGTAATGGCCCACACCCACAGACTGCTCTGCACTTTCAAAACATAAATCTGCACCAGGCAGAGCTGCAGAAACCAGAGGTTCCTGATTATGAGAGAGGACAAGAAATGCCAATGTCCCTTTAACAGAGAAGCTGATTACAAGTGGGTCTCAGAACTTGCTGGGCTGGAGATTCAGCTGCCCCTTCACTTTCTTTTTGCCTTCAAAACTAACTTAAGGCTCCTTTTAATGTTTTGGCAAAGGTTACTCCCTCTGGAAATCAACTGCTCTGCTGAAGCTGTCTGAACAATTACCCTGGTCCTGATAAGGACTGCTGGAAACTGCTGTTACTGAGGCTGCCTCTACTGAGGTTGCTGTAGTTTCCATCCCAAGCAATGGTCTCGTTCCCTTTCACGTGTTCTATCTGCTCCCTCACCATTTATATCCACTTCTCTTAACCTAGCAACGTTGGTTTGTTTCCACCACCAGCCCTCTGACTGCTACAGCACATGTATGTGACTGGGAGAGCCTCCAGCTGTCACAGAGGAGATGCTCTAAGAACGATTCTATTCAACTCTGAACTCACCTAAATCAGGTTACCTATAACAAAAGATCAACATTTATTATTCTTAGAGGAAATTTCTCTTGCAAAAAAATCTCAGCAGCTTTCAAACTTTACTCTTCCAACTATTTGACCTTTTATATTTATTACATTTTATTTTTCATCTCTCGACCAGAAACATCTCTTTTTAGTGAATTCCTTGCAATACTCTAAAACCAGTAACAAAACATAGTAAATTATCCTTAAAATTACTGCCATGCTAACAAATGTTTTTATCTATGTCTGCAAGAGTGAGTATGTGAGCTTGGGAACCACAGACCAGTAGCCACACTCCTCTATTAGTCAGAATAAAAGTTGGAATGGCAATACAGCCTCAAAATTGCTTACCAAAAAAAAAAAAAATCCATAATATACTTGCATCCCTACATTCTATCTAACAAGCAAAAAATGTTCAACCACATTTTAACTAAGTTCTCAGGGCAGTGATTAACGACAAATCTCTAGTTTTTCACTGTACCGTATATCCCAAATATGTGCCGAATGTAAACAAGGGTTGGAAGCATCACTGCTGCCCTCCAGGCAGCACCTAGCACCAGGATGGATGTTATTTCAGGAATGTGCTGCGCGGCAGGAGTGGCCGAAGCTACCGCCTTCCCGAGAGCGCTCCTAGGAAGGGACAGCTCCGCAGTCCCAGCCGCTCAGGCGCCTGGATAGCAGTCGAAGGCCGGCGAAGGAAGACGCAGGAGGAGCCTTTGTGTCACCTTCCCGGGAGTTTATTATCCTCACTGGAAGGGGGTCAGTGACAAACGCCGAAGAGCACAGGAGGGTCCAGGGTTCTTTAAGTGCGGGGGCGAGGGCAGAGCAGAGATCTGAGGGTTCGGGGGCGGCACAAAGGCGCTGCCGCCGCCACCCGCGCAGCGTCCCCGGCAGCGGGGCGGCACCGCGCGGCTGGCAACAGAGGAGCCCACCGGGAACGGGGAACGCAGAACTGCCTAGAACTGGAGTCAACAAGGATGGCAGACCTGGGGAAAGTAACATGAAACCGCGAGCGACTGCGGAAAGATGTTCCTTTTATGGGCGTCTCATCCCAGTACCACTGCCTCTCAGCGTCCCCGATCACCTCGTGGGATGCAACTATGTGCTGCATGCCCAGTGAACTGGCATGTATTTGAAAAAATGCTCTAGAATGTGTGAGCTTCAAAGTCCACCAGGTAAAGGTGCCTGGAAGTGATGGGTTTTCAGATCTCAAGAGGACCTTCTAATTGCATTGAGGCCCATTTCTCTGCCACAAAGCCCGGGGGGCCTGTGGCTGTGCAATAACCTGAAAGCAGCAGATGCTGCTGGATCTTGCCGGGTAATTTTTTCCCTTTTATATTAAAAATAGAATACGACTTTTTTTTTCTTATACATTCTGGTATTATTTCATCCGAATACCATCTTACCATTTGGAATGCAGCCTCATGTGACAGGCTCATTAGCCTGGCAGCAAAGCCAGCAAGTTCAGAATAGCAGTGGAGCACGTGTTGCTTTTCTCTGCAGATGCTTCAAAAAACAAGAGACAAGAGCCCAAATCCTGACCCCAGCATGCACCCAAAATTAACTAAAGGAATCTTTCTCAAAAACAGAAGCTCTTGTATAGCTTCTATTCTAGGATTAGATCACAGCAGCAGATCAGTAATTTCCTTCCTTTTTGTTCTTGCTTACAGAGGAGCCCAGCAAAGGCTCAGAACACCCTTTCCCCTTAGCACCCCACCTGTGGGACTCCTGTGCATCTCCCTCCTGCTGCCACTTGGCTCCCCAACAGAAGGGCATTTTTACATTAAAATTGTGGAACTTTGCCACTGAACTCAGGCTATGTTTATCTCCTTAAAAAGTTACAATGTGAATGGCTCCAGCTGTCTGATGATCTGGCTCGGTGGCATAGAAGATAGGGACTGGCTTGAAGACTGGTAAAAGGGGATTAGACAGTGTCTTCATTAATTACAACAGAATTAGTTCAAGGAATCACTGACTGGACACAGCATCATTTCAAAATATCAGATACACAGTTTATCCTTGAGAATTACAGATAACAATAACATCTTTAAGGCAGAGCTTTTCTGATGCAAGAGTAATTTGAACGGCTTCAGAACTTCAGTTTGTGAGCTGATAAAGGACGAGCCCTTGGACACTGCAGGTACCAGAGATACACAGGACAATTCCATGCACAGTTTAATTCTCACAGTCACTGCACACTGACACACTTTGCCAATTTGCAGCTGCTAATAATAAGCTCTATTTGGAGCATCCGCAACACACAACTGTATTAAAATTCTCACCTTTTTTGTAAGAGTGTGCTCTTAAACGAGGACTCTGCATAAATACCATGTGGTGTGTACTCCAATACAAAAATAATCACTGTGATTTAGCTTCTGTGCTCTCTACTCAGAGATCTATGGCTTATCTATTATATCTTTAATATAAGACAAACTATTTTCATTCTTACTGGCTTCCTCCACAAGGTATTCTATTTATGAGGCGGTTTTAGACTTATAATTTAATCATATGAACAGATTTTGCCAATTTGTGCTCAAGCCTCATGACAATATACTTTTAGACTGGAGCTTTAAACAGCTCCAAGAAATGTTTATCCTGACAATGAAGAGTTTAAGCCATGCACAATTTATTTTTATCTTACTTGTATAACAAGGGCAGATAAAGGGGACGCAAACCATTTTCACATTAATTATAAATACTGCATTACACACAAGGTTGCATCTTCAGCTTTCCAGGGTCCCATGATCTCCCCATGTGCTTGTAACCCAGAAATTTTACCTTGCTTTATGTTGTTTCAAACCAATCTTATGAAACTAATTTTTCCTGCTTTCTTCTTTTATATAGGCTCCAATCACTCAAGCAAAATTGTTTTCTTTTATTTCATACTTCACCATTTACTATATTTTGATAAAGCCTATTAAGCTTAAGTTCTATAACTAGGATATATTATCTAACCTTACCAGGCCATTTTCCTCAGACTATTTCATATTGGAAAGGAAAATTCTATTTTAAGTACTTATTTCAGGAAGCTTAAGTATAGGTATATTATGTAATAATAATAAAATATATCTAAAGAGTTTTATGCAGGACAAATACTCAAAGCATTTATTCACTTTTGCTATAATCCTAGCAATTTAGTATTTCTGATTGCATTGGCTTCTTTCAAACAGCTAAGACTGAAACACAGCAGCATGACTAAGGAGAATTTATGCTGGGGACTGGTGGCACTTGCAAGGTACCATTTTTTTAAAAACAGAAATCGTTAGGTAGATAGGTAGGTAGGTAGACAGATAGATAGATATGCTAGAAACATATTCTACAATAATTTCTTTCCATGTCAGGTATTAAATGACAGGAAAGAGCCTAAATTGTAGCAGTTTCATTAAAGAAAAACAAACAAAACTACATATAAATGAAGAGAATACAGAAATTGAGTATTGATTTATAGAAACTACATGATCTATGTTGTGAAAACATGTTCAGTGGCATTAATGCTAATTCTGATCACCTTTGAGAAGAAGCAGAACAGATTTGTACAGTTCCAAATGGGGGGAGAACAAAGACTGATATTCTTACATTCACTGGAAAAATACCTTCTCTGTTTCCAAAGGGTGGGTTGAACAAATGGACGTTGCCAGGACATCCTGCAGCAGATATTTGTAAGGCTTCCCGTGTGCCTTGGGGCTCCTGCAGGAGCAGAACTTGAATTTTGTCTTGATACTCTCAAGATTTATTGCATAAAAATTCATAGGAATTTTATTTCGTATCTAAAGTTACTTTGGTGTTATTAAGATTTATTGCCTAAATATTTAGAACTGGGTGTTATTCTTCTGAAAACTGTTTCCTTACCTTCTGTTACCTGGCCCACACATACGTGTCCTCCGAGAGGGGACCTGTAATTCACTCCACTGTGTAGAGGGAGGAATGTAAAGCAGGGACCAGACTTTAAGAGACAGCAGCTAAATAATCAAGAATGTGGTGATGACATACTTTTAGTTATCCATGTACAAAAGAACAGCATTTCCAACAATAGATCATATAGCTTAAGTATTTAAACAGGAAAATATATACTGGAGCCAGCAACAATGGAAAGGAGATTTGGACAAAATCTAATTAATAGAAAGTAAATTAATACTTAATTTAATTGTAGACTCTTTGCTTGTATTTGAGCATCTCGGGAAGTATTTGCAGATACAAAAGTAATTTAAAACTTGATACTGTAATTACTTATATCTCCCAAGGAATGCAGGATACCTAAAAGTTAAGGCTGGAACCATCTCTTCCTCTTCAAAAACACTAGAGAAGGTCACATATCATGCGCATTTCATGCTGAGCACGCTGCACCCCATCCATGTCAGCTGTTCATTGGCTCTGGCACTGGGAATATGTGGTATAATGGATTTGAAAGCCCAAGGCTCTTCAACAGGCTATTTTCACACTTTCTCCAGCATACTGGGAAGCTCATCAACACACATCCATACCTGTATCTGCCACACACTGGAATGGTTTGACATTCGGGAAATTTCTCTTGACGTTGGTACAACTATTTTTTTTTAAAACATACCCTCTGCAATTTAGTGCCCAAACTTTATCATCAGATGATTGCTTTCACAGAGGTTCATGGCAGTCATTTCTCCTTGTTAATATTCTATTCCCTTCTAGAAACCAGTGTTTTAAAAAGAGATTGGTAGACCAATTTATAAATTCATGAATTAAGGCAAATCTTATTGTTTGGCATGGGGAATAAAAGCAGCTGGCTAAAATCGAATCCTTAATATCATTTGTTCCCTCACTGTACATTTACCCATTGCATTATCCAGGCAATGCTTGTCTTGTTGTAGGCAGGGTCAGAATAAGCTGGAAATCAAGATGGGATCAGCTGCAGCTGCACGTAGCAGATAGCAGCTGTCACTTCAGCAGAAGTCCCCTTCTGATGACACAGCACTTGAATAGCTGTGGAAACTCCACTGTAAATGTCAGCCAACCTTTCATGATTAGCAACTACTGGATTCTAACATCAGTGACAGGGGTATGTGATAATGTAACAATTTATCTTAGATGCCACATAAAAGATCAAAAGTCCATGGATTCTGATATTAGCTCATCAGTAAATCGTTATGACAGTGATACTAGGAAAAAAAAAAATCCCACAATCTTGCACACAGAATGAGCAAGATGTATTTCCTGAAATTACTGTTTCAGTGGAAAAAAAAAATACAGGCAGTAAAGGGGATCTGACCTAAAGGCCTGTAACATCCAGTTTCTCTAACAAAGCCCTTGTTTTTCTTACTTAGCAGCACTCCATATAATTTCAGCTTCATTCTCCTTTTAAGATGAAGAGTGATGAATAATCACAGTGAGCACAGAACAAATATATTCAGAGCCATTTCAGCCACTTAAAGCCCAGAATTTTGCCCCAGCTGTTTGCTTTCAGCAAATATTTATGAGCACTATCTTTTTTTCAGACAACTGCTTGTTGAAAGCAAAGCCTGAGACCGTATCTGAGACTCATTTAAACAGCAAACTAAATTTATTTGGGGAAATTTAGGCAGAAATAATTTACAATATATATATTGCAAACAGGACTGCTAAACAGTGGCATTAGTTAGCACATGCCCAGAGGCATAAGGAGCTTAAGGCCATCTGAAATTGAAAGTGATCTTTTGTAATAGGTGATTGTAATCTCATTTTTGAGACAGAGCAATGAGTTCCACATATCTAATTTACTAGATCCAGCTCAGGAATTTGGAGAAGTATCAGCAAATCTTTGGAGATACTTTCCCCGTCTCCAGATAAGGGATTTACTGGGACTGTTGTGCCGGGGAATTGCTCCCACCCTTGTGGCACAGCAGGGTGGAAACACCTTGCCATTAGCTACCCTGCTCAGCAGCAGCAAGTGCAGCAATGGATTGCCAGGAGGTGAGAGGTGATGGGGTCCTGGCTGCCCATCTGCAGGAAATTTGCTGCCCTAGGCAACAGCCTCCTGTGCTTAAAGCTAAACATTATCCTGCAAGGAATAACATTTATTGCAGAAGGCAGATGGGGTGAGATACCAGTTCAGATACTTGCCACTCACCCACATCTGCAATTAACACCCAGGTTTGCATACCCGAGTCACTGCACCCAAAAAACCTTAAAAGCAGGCCTTGCTTCCCAGACATTTGTGTAGTAGATACTGGGCTGAGATTTAGAAATTTGTCTAGTGTCAGCCCTCAAAACAGCAGCACGTGATGGGCTGCAGAGGGTCCCAGCCCCACACAGCAGTGGTGGAGCAGCTCCTGGCCCCAGCCAGGCACTGCTCAGCCTCGCCCACTGCCCGGGCAGAAGGGAGGGGCCAGCAGAACGTGCCAGTTTGATGCTGCCATTGTCATTAATATCAAAAGCAATGCACAAAGCAGCCATGGGTCACGTCTCCACAGCACTGGGCTGCAGCTGCTCTGAAGCACAGAGCTGGCTTGGTCCAGAGGAAGGACCCAAAGGCTGAACTAATGGATGCTTTGGGTTTGTCACTCGTAATTCCTGCACAGCATATTGAAAAGCAACAGTCAGGAACAACTGCTCCCCCTCATCTAACAAAAGCCAAGGCTGTGCAGGGAGAAATACAGATGGGTTTCCACCACAGCCAGCTGTGCCAAGGGCTTTGCTGCCTGGCACGGTTGCTTAGAGCCCTACAAGCAGTATCATTATCCATGCACACAAGCTCTGTGTTGGCACCCTGTCAAGTTTTGGACACCCTGCCCACACCAGTATTTTAAAATTTTGTTGTGGATCAAGAGTAAGGGAGTTGTTCAATATCATCATTAACAAATCATCGATCCAGTTATCTGCCTTTCTATTTCATTTCAAATTTACAGTCTGGTTACTGCTTCTGTGACAGGAATGGATTTTCAGATGATTTCAGAAGTAGTTAGGATGACATGATGACTCAATGCATGGGATCAAATGTCTCTCTGAATGAGTCTGTTGGATTAATGAATCAGTTTGATGAATTAAATTACATTCCAGCAAAGAGCAGATGATGATATTTCAAAATGGCAAAGATTTTTTTCTCACATTCTGGTGTTTTCAGTGTCATTCAGTATGAGGGACAAATTCCAATTATGAGAGGATTTGAAAGTTCAAACACAAGGCTTCTCTGATCATTTGTGGGACTTGTGCCTTAGGGCCACTTTATGCAGTCACAGCTGAGAAGACAAAGATATAGGGCAGGTCAACCAGTACAACCTTAATCCACGCATAAACCAGAGCCAATGCTTGGAGAAGAACCAATAAACTTAGCATATTATTCTATAAAAAGGAAGAAAAGATGCAGATTCTACATCTCATTCACAATTGCTCCTGGAAGCACCTCCTAAAATGCAGTAGCTCTGAGCCTAAGCTGTATCACACTGATAAGATTTGGACTTTGAGCCTTCTGCACAGCTGGGGGAGGAGGGTGAGCAGTGCTGGGTTTGAGAAGCTTTCTTACCATTTATTCTCAGCAATTTCCAGACACACATCTTTCAACTCTAAGTACCTCTTTCTAGCTTTTATATTTTCTCCTAACAAATGTAAAAACAAATGTAAAAACAAATGGACACTGCACTCTAACATGAAAAGACCAGATCACAATCTTAACACTTAGATAATTTAACAGTGAATGTCTCCAGGAACAACCAAATCAAATGTACTCAGCAGTCCTTAGCTCACTTTGCCAACATCAACCTATATATATTACAATAAGTGCTGACCCCTCAGATTCACTCTCATGTTTTGGATACGATTTCTTTCTTATGAGATTAAATCTCCAGAGCTGCACTATCCCAAATGTGTTGACTCTGTTATTTATACTACCCCATCAAAGCACTTTACTACCATATGAAATGTATTTCCAAAATAGAATTTCCAGTTATAATGCCATCAGATGTCCTTAAAACCACAGTGACGACACTTTGAGCAAGCCTAGGCTATCTACAGGAGTTTTAGTAAGATTGAATTTCAGGTCTGCTACAGAGGAACTCGGGCTTCTTTTGCATTTTGCTCCCCATGTAGACAGAGGCTGCTCTCTCAAATAAAAAAAAGCCAGACACAAACCTGGCTTAGACAACTAAAGTCTACTACTTTTACAGGTGAAAACAGACAAAAATATCAAGATAAAATTCGCAAGATCCTGAAGCTTGTCCTCACTGCGTTGCCCTGGCTGAGGGTGAAAAATGGCAATGTGTCAGCACCAAGGAGCAGCGGGGGGCAAGGATGCAACACTTCTGCCTTCTTTAGACAGCACTATCCCCAAAATGAAAGAAGAATTTAATGCTCAGAAAAGAAAACAGAAGTGAGAGATCTTAATGTTTGGATAAATGGGAAGAGGAAACTCCCCACATTTACCCAGATTTGTATCTTTATACCTCCAAGTACACATTTTAAAGACCTCATCAACTTTGTCCTAGTATTGAAAAAAATCCCAGAACTCAAAATGATGATTCAAGGCTGAAAGCAGGAGAGACAGAATGATGAGACCAGACAGTTCCTTGAGTTTAAACTGTTTTTTGTAACCCAGAGCACGCAACACAGAGTAATCAAATGAGTTATTGACCTAGGTGGCACATCTTGATAGAAAAAGGTTTTGGAAGAGTTTGTATAGAAGTTTCTTGCACAGAGTAATTCAGTTAGCCTTTAACTCTTCTCTTACTGAGACAATCTAATAGAGTTAGGACTGGGATCTCCCATCTTCATGGCACACAGGCTTTTCCATGCACACTTTACTCTAAATTCTGCCTTCTTTGTAACACTGTCCAGAGAAGATCCAGGAAGAGTTTCATTAATCAAATCACTGGGAACTCATGGTGAAGTTTTTTCAAAACAAGCCACAAACTTTATTTAATATATATCAAATTATAATATTTGTTATAACTATAATATATAATTATAAAATGTATTAATTATAATACATATTTTAAATTATATTGAATTACTTGCAATAATTTATATTTGTATCTGGAGTTGTGTGAAGATTTTTGTTGTCAGTAAAACTAATTATCATATTATTTGTCGGGAATTTTAATGAATTTTATAACTTAGAGATGGGACATCTGAGGTGCTTTAGATGATGGAATTTATTTTTTCTTCTACATAGGCATGAAAGCTGAGTTCAGCTCACATCTCTATCATATGGTTCAGAAAGTCACAAGACCTCCAGTTACAAGACCTTTTAAGGATTTATTAACCAATAAAATACTGCCACAAAGATTGTTTTTGTCTTTAACCTAATAGTTATTTTTATATGCTTTGCTGCAATGCAGAATTTCTTAACCAATCAGAAAGTTACACATAGCTTACAATACTACACTCTAAAACTTCTTATTACCTTTGTAACTACTTTTATTTTTTCTATATCTTAAACTCTCAACTCTGAACTTTCCTGTACCAAACTCAACATGTTTCCACTTAAACNATTCAATAAATTG
Source organism: Tichodroma muraria (assembly GCA_013390105.1). Lineage (NCBI taxonomy): Eukaryota > Metazoa > Chordata > Aves > Passeriformes > Sittidae > Tichodroma > Tichodroma muraria. The sequence continues at coordinate 336,688 of WAAG01000170.1, forward strand.
ATCGTGCTCTTTAACTTCCTTTCCTCCCTGTTTTAGCATTTGAAGCACTGTTTTCTTTTGCATCTGGCTATGTTAGACTAATCAATAAGAAATTATACTTTTGCTTTTTACATTCCAACAACATATTGCTCACTGATTCATATTGACTACAAAGCAAAACCAAAGAAAACTAATGGAAATTTTTTACAGTGTTCTTAATGCTGCCATCTAATACTGGAGAACTGCACTGCCAAATGCTAACTTAATTTACTTTGAAGAGAGCATTATTTTTAAGTGCGTATTAAAAATATATATATTAAATTAATAATTTAATATATATCAAATTATAATANGTTTTTGTCTTTAACCTAATAGTTATTTTTATATGCTTTGCTGCAATGCAGAATTTCTTAACCAATCAGAAAGTTACACATAGCTTACAATACTACACTCTAAAACTTCTTATTACCTTTGTAACTACTTTTATTTTTTCTATATCTTAAACTCTCAACTCTGAACTTTCCTGTACCAAACTCAACATGTTTCCACTTAAACTACAAATCTACATTTTTGCTTCTAGTATCTAAACTTGGCAATCTTTCCCAGGGTCTCAGATTGAACCCTATATTTAAGTCTAAGCTTTGGCTCACAGTCCCAATGTTCTGAGAGCTCTCTGCTTTTTGGATTCCAACAATTATTAATTTTACTTGAAGCCACTTTCTCAATTAAGACTAAGAGCTAATGTTCTCTTTGATTACTCCAAGGGATGAAAGACCAGTTGTGACTGCCTACTACTGTCATGGGTGAGATGCGTCTTATCTCCTCTTTTAAGTAACAAAAAATACATCATATTTTCCCCCTTTAAACAGTGCTGAGCTGTTTGTCTTTTCCTTGCAACTATACATCTTTTAGACATGTAAAGAGACTTCTGCACTTCCAGTGAGGAATGAAATTCCTATCCCAGCAGGAGGCATGTCACCCTGCTTTGAAGGGAGCCTACAGCACCTCCTCTTAATATTTGCTAGAAACAAAAAAAACTGCAGAGAAGCACTGTCAAATACTTTCTATTTCTTCCCCTTCCTAGACTCCATTTCTTTCTAATCTACTTTTTGGGGAGGTACTTGCAAGTTAAGAAAAAAAAGTTATGTCTAAATATGCAGCCAAGACAACAGCAGGCAATGAAAGCCTTCTAGATAAATAATGGTATTTCTGTTCAAAGTGCTAGTAATATACCATTGGAAAACTGATTGTCAGTGGAGAGTGGAAGATGGGAGTGGGTGAAATGACAGCCAAAGCATATTTTTTGGATGGTTTCCCCAGGAATTAATACATTGTCAAGTTAAAACTGTCCCCCTGAAAGGCTGCACCAAGCTAGAGAATTAAAATTTGAATGGCTTCATTCACATTAACATTACAGAGCAGAATTCATCCAAGGAAAATGAGAAAATAATGAAAGAAACCGGTTTTTCCCAGTCATCATCCCTTCAGGCTTTTTTTATAAAAATAAATGTCTTAAAAATAAGTAGGAAAAAATAGCAACAGCAAATTTGCATCCCAGAGAAAAGTTGATGTTTCTACTTGGCTAATTCATCTCTGAATAATGAAATGCTGACAACAGTGACAGAGCATTTAAAAAGTTTAACTTGCAAATGCACCAGCTCAGATTTCCAATGAGCTGAGCATGCCAAATGCTTTTGGAAATCCTTGTGCCCCTTGATTAGCGCTAAGTTGGAGCTCAGGTCCTAGAAGTGCAGATCTAGTTATGAACCATCAGCAAAGTCAAACACTGATTTCTTTTCCAAGCTTATTTCTAAGTGAATGAACAGAGTCAAGATAAAAACTAAAAAGGATTAGGAATTTCCTTCCTATAAAAAATGCACTGAGTAACAAATTCATCACCTTGCCACTTAGGTTTCCTCCTGTCAAATGTCTCCTACATAGAACACAAAGGGAAAGTCACCTAAATACCAGGAAGGTTTAAATCAGTGGAGTGAGAGCAATATGGAAATCAGTATGACAGTCACTGCCTAAATCCAAACAAGATATGTACAGCCTAAAAGAATTTGAAATATGGAGAACGTAACATGTTAAAAATGATTAATGCAGTTAGGGAATTTTCTCTAAAATTCTACTGGGAAGTTCTGCCTGGAAGAATATGACTGCTACTCGTAAGCCAAAGTATACTTGGATAAAGATTTCAAATACAAAATAATGATTAAATCTTAGGGGGCAAAATTACAAGCTGCTTTGAAAGAACTTTTACAAAAAGAGTAGGGGGGAAAAGAATTTACAAGTGAAGTGTGTGCTTTGCTACTCTAGGAGGGAAGAAGTGAGTGCCTCCTCTAGGAAAATACCACACAGTTAAGACAACGGGACAGACAACCCGAGGGGTCAGACCTGTAAGGAAGGTATGACAATGGTCACAAAACAAGAAATATATCCTTTATTTTCCTTTTTTGCTCTGTTCTTGGAGGCCAAATTAAAAATCACTTTTAGTTATCTGAAGATGCAGACACTGGCGTACCAAGACCGAGCAGACAAGGCAGCAGCTCCCATCAGCTTGGTGGCCTTGAGCCAGGCACGAGAGCTCCTGACAAGCCTGACCTCTCCTCCCTGTAAAGCTCAAACGACAGGGCAAAGCTTGGCAAAATGTCGCCATCCATGCAGCAAGAGAGACTGCCACACATTGTTCTTCCCTGTTTATTGTAGCTTGGTCTTTAGGAGTCCTACATGTCCCTCGGGCTGCTCAGGTTGCATTCATGCATATTATTGGAACAGCAGCTTCTACACGTGTTGGTGAAGTTTTTCAATCCTTCTGCTCCACCTTGGGGCTGCTTGGCTAAAGTCAACTACTTCCTTACAGTGCAGCAGATCTAAAGGAATCTGTACTGCTTAGGAGGGACACAGAATTTTCCCCAGTGGCCTAAATCATTCTTAACCAGTGTTTCACCTCTTTATTTACAGCTGTGCTTGACTAACTTCTTCTGCAATGAGCGTAAAAACACCTGAATAATTGCAATAACATGCAGTGATTGCACACACACTAATATTTCACGATAGCATTATTTTGTGCCGCTAAGGAAAATGAAATTGTGGCAGGATGCTATAAAAAAGTCTCTAGAGCTCATACCTGCCTCTGGAACTACCACATTATTCATCACTGAGCTGTCCCAGCAGTCCAGGTCAGCACAGGGCCAACTTTCTTTACTGCAAGGAGGTTTAGACACCTCTCTCCCCCCATAAACATCTGACTGCTGCTGAGATGATTTTTTAAAATAGGTACAAATGGAGAGAACCTTCACTTGTGGAAAATTCTTAAGTGATCATAGACAGGAAAAGTAGAGTTCCTGTTCTGAATATTCTACAACGACCAGAACAGCATGCAACCAGCTAAAAATAACTTGCATAACTAGAGAGGCATACACCTTTTTTTAGCTTGCAGAAAAGATCAGATCTGAGGAAGCTGTCCTGCTCAATGTGCTCTGAAGTAACCAGTTGTTTGCCGTGGAATTGCTGTCTGTATTTATGCCCAGCCCAGTTTAGTGTGTCAGGGTTTCTGCTCTGTACTCCACCTGACCTAAACACAGGAGGGGCTAACGCCAACATCAGTATTTCTTTCTCTCTTGTGCTGGGGAGTCCCTCATGCTTCTCTTGAAGCTTTCCACCAGTGGCAGAAGAAAGGACTGCTGTGGTGGTTTGCTCAGGAGCCAGACCAGCCCTCCCCTGGCACAAGAGCCTCAGCCACAAGATACTGAACTGGCAGCTATTCACAAAAATAGCAACATTTGGTCCCAAATCAGAGGACACATCCTAGATGTGTTGGGGGAACCAGACTTTGCTGTAAAAATTTTTTTTTAACCAACTGCTCTAATAGTATTTTGAAGTTCATTCTATTTCTGTTAATATTAATTTATTGTACACATATTTTTATGTTTTTCCAGGTAAGACTTCTCTAAAGCAGAAAATTAAATTATTAGAGCAATATATTGGCAAGAGCATAGTTGCAGTCCATGTGCAAGTGATTATAATTAAGCCTATAACCATAATTATTGTTGTAATGACTGTATTTCAGGAAAATCAGTAACAGATTACTAACACTAAGGCTTTTTGCAGTGATTCAAACACGGTGCAATTTTTAGCTTAGCAATTATTTTATATTTGGTATAAAGCTTTTCTAACTCTGTATTGCTAAGAAACATGCAATATTTTTATTAACATTAATGTTTACTACAAACGTTATGATTTTACAATTACCACTGTTTTCACTGCCTGAAAGTTTATCTGCTTTATCTGGTAGCACTGGTTGAACAAAAGATATACCTTCACTGTGTGAACATTATATTTTTTACATCTTTAGAGCACTGTGACTAAAATGCCATTGCTATTGATTTAAAACATGGCTATTGCAGTCGTGAGCAGAATTCAACCCAGCCTGCATTCCATTGTGAATGATGCTATAAAAGCACATAAAAAATGACATTCCCTTCTTCAATCTTTTTTTATGATAAAGAATGGACTTTAGTTTGGACCACTGGATTTTTAGACCACTAGACTGACAATCATTTTAAATAAGGCCTTGTCAACAGCTTCATTTCTTTCCAACCAGGTGTGCTAGAACTTACACCATCTTGAGACAAACATTATGCCATCACTTGAAAAAAATAAATGGTCTTTCAGACACTCAGCACCTAAACCATGTATGACTTGAAAACACAAAATCGTCCCCTGAAGTTCCACTGGTTTCTTCCAATTCAGATTAAAAAGTGCTTATGTAGTACGAGAAAACAAGGAAATGATAGAAAAAAGTGTTGTACCATCTTCTGGAATGGCTGTCAGACAGAATTTAGCACAATGAATGATTCTCAGGACAGTGAAGTCAAAGTGCTCATAAACTTTTACAAGAGGGAAATTAGACCAGAACTTTGTGTTACAGAAAATGTCACCCTGTCCACTTAATATTCCCTTGGGAGCAACATTATAATAAAAGAAGAAGAGAATTTAACATACATGGCAAGGTATGTACAGCAAGTCCATTATTTCCAAGGATCTCCTATCCTATTACAAAGATATTTCAGTATCATTACCCTTGGTAATGGAGAGGTTTCTGGCAGTCCCAGGAAAGGCTGCAAACTTGCTGAAGGTCATACAGGAAGTCAGCAGCAAGGTGTGAGCAGAGCATGTACCAAGTCCCCAGGTCAGCTGCTGGAATGTGCTGATCCTCTTGTTAATATGGCAGAATTGCTGTAAATGGGGTTATCACCATTACCATGTTAGAGAGATAAATGAACCCTTAAAAGAAATAGAGCTGCTTAAATGACCATACATCAAACAATAACAGGCTTCTTCTCATCACTTTTTTACAGAGGTAGAAACTGATTGTCATGGAGAGAAATGTATTTAATTCCACACCAGGAAGTGAGAAGGCAAAGTTGAGTGCTTTTGCATGCAAATCTGAAGAAAACTTATCAGCTAGCATTTCCAAAGCTGTTGTTGCATATGCAAGAGCCATGATGTTATTTCCAATTCTGTGTTACTCATCTCTCCCACCTTAATTCTAGGTTGTTAGAAACTCCATGCAGGGGGAAGAGAGAGAAAGCTGTGAACGCATAGATTTTGCAAAATATCATCCCCAGGAATAGAGAATGTTTTTCAAAATTTGTCTGAGAATGAAATACCTCTTGCAAGATCATAATCAATCACTGAGAGTACTTCATCTGGAAATCCAAGTGAATAGAACCATGCTGCATAAACTTCCCACCAGCAATGTCTGCAACAAACCAGACCATGAAGATTTGTGAGCATGCAAAACAGGTCACAATCGGTTTCTTGAATTCCTTCCATCTATGTTTTGATGACATCTAACTCCAAAGAGGAGAGTCAGGGTGTTGCACCACATGTCTGTCCTTGGCCTGAAAATTGAGCACAATGCAACAAGGAAATGCGCTGCACCAGCAGCTTTTTTCCCCTTTTCCTGTACAAAACCTGAAAAAAACCCAACAAACAGCTCCTCTCAGCACTCTGCTAGGAACTCATCACTTCCATACTCTCCAACAGGAGGCCACACAACTTGGGTCCAATACGGTTGCTAAAAGTCAATGGGCAGCTTTATAATGACTAAGCTGCACAATTGGATCTGCAGTACACAACCTATTCTTATCAGTTACCATCCTTGAAACAGAGCTGTGCATCAGGAGCTGTGATGGCAGGAGGATCAGAACCCCTGGAGCGTACCCTAGAGAACAGGGGGAAGTAACATGTGAGCACACTCATAGTTAAGAACGGAATGGAAATGTGTCTCCGAAGCAAATTTCCAAAGGGCAAAGAGAGGAAAGTGATGGTAAGAGTATTTGCTCAGGTGCTCATTGTCCAGATGACTCTACCATGCTGAACCCCATTTCCTGGGAAACTTCAAGAAACATCAGAACATGGCACCATACAGGCATCAGGACTGCTGGGGTTGCACATTTTGCCATATATCAGGTACGATACCTTTGTGTCGGCTAAATCTGTATTATACCCTTCTGGTCATACATCATTAACTCAAATAACTTTTGAATTGCAGTTGACTTCTACGGGTAAATGAACCAAAACATTCTCTTTTATTGCTTGTTAGAGCTCTTAGCAGATGAGAACTAAGAATTTTCTTTGCTGACAATGTAGTACATCATTTCAAGATGAAATGTAACGCAGAATAACCACCATTACTGTTGCCACTTTACAGTAATCTCTGTTTCCCTATAATTTTATTTATTGATGTAATTTTACTACGATGTTGAATGTTCCATTTTGTTTTTCAAAGTTGGCTTTCTAGAGTAAGCATATTTTCTTAATTCTTAATTCAAAATTAGGGTATTTTCTAATACGTCCAATTAATGAAATGTGAACATTTCTCTATAAAATTAAGACAAATAATGGAGTCACTAAGCCATATCCTTAGTCAGATGGATATGAACATGTCCAAAATTATTCTGTTGAACTCACTGGAGGATGTCTGATTCTCTAAATTAGTAAAACTCAACACATGCTGCAATTATGTTCTTCAGAAAGCTAAACCTGTGGCTACTGAGAACATTTGATTAATAGCAAAGATCCAGCCAAAGTTGTGTTTGATAGCACATTCGTATTTAGTTATATTTACCGGTCCTTCATCAGTTTCACTTCCTTCTTCGTGAGCTCTAAGAAAAGACTTGAAAAGCATGAATCAGCCCTTCTGGGTATCAGGAATAAATGCTGTAAACGATGTGAAGTGCCAGCACGCTGTCAGTCAGGCAGTCTGATGCAATAGCAATTAAAAGATTACGGACCCACGGTTGTGCATTTCCAGTCCTGGCCGCACAGAAAGAACGACCCCGATACCGCGTTCGGTGCGGAGCCACGGCACTCGGGGCACAGTGCACTCGAGGCACAGGTTGGTGCTGAGCTGCAGAAGTAAACGCAGCCATTCATGGATAATGAACTTGTTTCTGTAATCATCTACACTCCGAGGCAGATGGGAAAAGCAAACTTTCATAAATGAGACGTTGTGTTTTAAATTCAAGGAACTAGTCCTGAATTGCCACGTGTGAAGAGCAAACAAGAAACATCTGATCAGAAGCTAATAAGGATTAGACAACCAGTTGCTATCAGTACATGTAAATGTTCCTAACTGTGCAATTCCTCCTTTCTGGAGGTGAAGCACTGATCCTGCAAAGACATCTGCAATTATCTGTGTGTACGTTGACTCTGCTCACACTCCTCTGAGCTGATGGTGATACAGACTTCCCCCTCTCTGTGCTTTTCTGGGGTTCACCAAGAGGTAATGACTTCAGCACTGAATATCAAACAATACTGGAAGAGGTTTAGAGACAAAATCATAAGCTTAACTGCAGGAAGGCTGATGGAACACAGATCTAACCACAGAACTTCCAACTCCGGAAATCAGGGTAAAGGAGGCCTGGTCAGTAGCTACAGTGTTAACCTGCTATCAAGTCCTCCATTTCTCTTAATAAACAAAAGATTCTGTCATCATTTTCTTTTCACATGCTGGCATTTCAAATGTGTTGCTTACAAAGGTCATCTATATTTGGGGAAAAACAGTTTAATCGATTTTATTATTGCAGAAAAATAGAATAACCACTTGCACCTTTGTTTGCAGATAAAAAGCAAAATTAATGGTTGCACACAGCTGAATTAAGCACTTAAAGTTCAGTTTCTACAAAATGTTGACAGTGTAAGCTCAGATCAATACCAAAACAATTTACACTTTAGGAGCACTGGCTCTGGCTATTAACTAGTAATTATGCCAAGTTTGCTGTTAAATTGCTTTAACTGTTTCCAAGGTGTAACTGAATTATGGCAAAACCTGTTAATACTGTCATAGTAGGAACACACAGCACAGTCCCAAGCATGTAACACCTTCCACAGTCCCAGCTTTGACTGGCCACAGCTGCTCACTCCATTGAATTCTCCACTCCCCTGACCTACTGCTCTACTGCAAACCTCTTACACTTCAGATTCTGGGTCTGCCACACACTGCAAGTGATTCAGCAGGGTGAAGAAACTTCTCCTGGGTGAGAAACTGCAGCCAACATGAGCTCTACATAGCCCCACACTGGCCCTGAAGCGGTACAGGAACTGCTAAAATTTTTCCAATATTTTCACAATTTGTAGGGAATTGCAACTAAACTTTGGACTTTGTCTCCAGACTAGAATCACGATCCTTCCCAGAAAACAAAGTCTAGAGCTTGGCTTTGGCCCCCTGCAGGAAAAAATGTTTCCCTCAATTAGTAAATGAAGCTCCTGAACAATAAAAGATTGATACGTAAAGATACAAACATTGCAAGTTTACTTACAAGCAAAAGCAACGTTTAAAACCCCTTCACATTAAGTTCCTTTTGTGTCCTGCATTTATCCCACAACAGCTGCTGAAATTAATCTCCTCCATCATGGAAGGACCAGTTTCTCCTTCACATATTATCCATGTGAGAAGGAAAAATGCAAAAAGAAGTTATGCCAAAGACAGATAAAGCAGAGCAATGTGTGAGGAAATCTGTTGTTAATCAAGTTGGACCAGCAAGACTAGGAAAAGGAGAACTGATTGCTTACTCCAGAACATACTCTCTGTTCCCTGTGCCTGGCTTTAACAAAAATGCACTGTCACACTAATCCTGAAAGTAACTGAGGAGTTTGTTTTATTAATGTATAAATCAATGTGTACCAAAGACTCACCTGAGTGTACTACAGCATGTTCACACTATCATCTCTAATTAACAACTCCTGCTGTGAGCTTCACCTCCCTCTGCTTTCTACAATACTCCAATCCAAAAAGCAGTCAACACTTTATCAATAGAGCGTACACATCCAAAAGTCAAAAAAAAATTAGTCTCATACTTACTGATTATCTCAATAGCTATATATTTGGCTTTCTTGTATGAAAAATAAAAACTGATATGAAGAAACAGCCCAAACACTTAACAGACAGCAGGTCCCTCACCCACATCTCCCTCAGTTGAGTTAGCATTACCCACCACTTTACATGGGGTTTTGACAGCTTATTAAGACCAGCTTTAAACAAAGAGAGAGAGTATAAGATAAATCAATTGTGTGAATATGGCTGAATTAGGCACTACAGAATTTCATCTGCAGTTACTTTTAAGCTATATAAAAATACTTGGTCATTTACTTGCTGAAAAGGGAAAAAGAGCTTTAGCCTGTTTGCTGTTTTTAATCACTCTGGTTTGTTGCCAAACATATTATTTGAAGATAGTGTCAAAAAAAAAAAAAAAGACATCACAAGGTAAGCTCTCACACCACAGCTCAGCTAATAATGTGATTATAATCTTTTAGAGTGGAATGATTTCTTTAGCTATGGGAAACAGGATTTTTGAGGATAAACACATTACCCAGCTGGGTACCTCAACTTAGATGACTTTTCCTATACCATCAACAGCAGAAGGGAGTCACTGTGCAACAACAACTGAAGTATTTCTTTGCCAGCCTGTTGTGCGCCCTGTCTGCACCAAGCGCCAGGAAACAAAGCATTTAGCAGTTTCCTGTGTTGAACAACATGAGAACAGCTGAGACTGACAGCACCTAAAATTTTAATTCCTCCTTTTGGCTTCTCCTCTGTCTCCTCCTTTCCTATCATCCATTACATTCATCTCTTTGCACCATTTCTGTCTGTTTCAAAAGACTGCCCTGCCTTTAACAAGTGCCATGAACTTCAGCAGCTTGTCCCACTTCCACACAAGAGCCACAATACAAACAACACCTCAGTGCCTCAGAACCAGCCACTGCTTCTGCCCAAAGACACCTCACCCGCCACCTTCTAGTGCCACTGCAGAAAACCTGCCATTGTTCCCACACATGGCACTTTCCTGGATACACAGATTAGCTCATCTCTGTCTTTATGTATTGATGGTGTTCTACCAAACCACTCATGACAATGGGAACATTGGAGTTAGGAAGATGTGCCCTTGACCTGCTGAAGGCCTGACCCCTCCAGACTCCAGCAACTACTCAATGCCTCAAAGTGGGAACCTTTTGCCCATCAGATTCAAAATCTCAAGACACAAACATCAGAAATAATTACATGTAAAAATTTGCTGGCATGTCTCAAAGTGAAACCATCAATTCTGATTAAATGTATTTTTTTGCTGCTGATTTCTACCTCCCCAGAAAAACATGGCACCTCCTGGCTCTTGTGAAATATTTTGACTGACAGTACAGAAGACAGAGAAATAAGAAAATTGTCTCACCCAAGATTTTTAAAGTCATTTAGTCTGAGGAAAATTTTAGTTATATTTAGTTTAAATTTTAGTTAAATTTTGGTTAACCTTCTGATAATTTTAATACTTTCCAAGCAGAAATGTCTCAGACATTCAAAAAAAAAAAAAAGCAAAGCAAATACACTGACAAATATGTCAATTCCTTGAGCTGCTTTTTTTTTCAGAAACGTGACCAGAAAGTGCAAAACCAAGATTGCCAAGTCGATAAGAATCGCAAATCCTAAGTACTATAAATTAGACACTTACTTGGGCTTCAAAGATAAAAAAAAAAAAAAAAAGTGTTTAGACAAGACAGATTAGCTTTGCAAACTGGAATTCTTTCTTTACATAAAATAAATTATTTGATAAAAGATTAGGTTGTTTATGGAATAAGCAGTTGCCTTCAGCATTCTCTCATCTGCAGATCGCTGTGACAGAGGGGCAGGGCGGGCGCTCGCTCCAAGGATGCCATCCACCTACACACCCCAGCCACCCCACCAGCCAGGCTTTGTGTCATTCCCAGAGGGCTCTCTGGGGCTGCCAGGTCCCCACTCTGACCTTGATGTGGTGGCAGCTCTGCTGGCACCAAGAGTGACACAGGCAACGTGACTCCATTTAGCAAGGCTTCAGTGTCCTTCTCTGTCACCAAATGCAAACGGGCACCAGGCAATGATGACATTGTCCAGCAGCAAACCACTTCTTGTCCCACTCTCACACAGCACTGCTGTCTCTGGAAATTGGGACTTCCCCTTGCCGCTTCCTTTAATCCATTAAGTATTTGACTACTGAAAATCAGTATTAATTCAAAAAACTATCTGCTAGGGAGAGGGGGAAGGGGCTGTATGCAGAACTACCAGCTCTCCCCATATTATCTCAGCTTCCCAAAGGCTGGGCAGTCTCTGCGATGTCCCAAACTCAGGAACCATGTGACTGAATCACTTTTTTTAAAACAAAAAGAAAATTTACAATTACAGCAAGACACTTGCAAACACAGCTTAGCCTCAAATACCATTGGGAAAATAACAAGTACTTTTCAGGACTGGGGAGGGACTTCATTGCTGACCTTTTATTTTTGGAACTGGCACTGATGAAATCACTTGTTTGTGGCTGCAAACCTCACTGCAAAGAACAGACAGTAGGTGCATTTTGCTTGTTTTGCTCAACAAACGTTTCTCCTGGCTGGAGAAAGTGCATTTGCCCGGGTCAATGCTGTTCTCCTGCTTTTTATTATGCTTTTTCCTACTCTTTCTTCACATTGTTTTGACCGAGACAGAGGCAGTCCCATGTCTGCATATAACTGCCACATAACTCTGCACATCAAGGAAAAATCATCTCTGGGCAGGGATGCAGGGCCCAGCATGAATAAGCCTCCATGATGGGCAGATATTTCTATGTGACATTTAGGACCTTTCCTGCATGCTGCAGATTTACAAAATCAGCAAGGCAAGCTCAGGAGGATGAAGATAGTGCCTGGATCCCCCAGAGAGAAAAATCTTGTGGAGGGAGAATAATTCATTCACACCTCTTTTTCCTCTCCCTACCATTGACAAGTTGCCAAAGTCACAAATCCCAGGGAGCTGCTGCCAAGTTGCTCTTTCTTGGAAACTATTTTCACGGTGGCTGTAGGACAAGCAGCCCTCCTTCCGTGGTGCCAGCCCATCCAGCTGCTTGGAGAGAGTGCCATGTGTGACAAGCCTGAGCAGGGTGCCACAGCCTGCTCTCCAGCAGGGAGCCGTGGCTGCCTGGGCTTCCTCCAAGGAGCTGCTGGCTCTGTCCCACCTTCCTCTGCACAGCGAGGTTGTCACCTGTCAGCTGTGACACTGGCACAGAGATTGGCCTGCTTCCAGCATGCCATGCTGTCCCTCTGCTCCAGTGTGACAGCAGCCTCTCTTCCCAAAGACCAAGAGGGCTGGAGCACATCACAATGCCAGCCTGCAGCTCCTACACAGGCCACGGGAACATGGGAGAGCCACAGGCACCAAACCACTTCTGCCCACTCAAGCAAAACACATCACCTTCTCCAACTCCCAGCTGTTCTTCCCAAAATCAATCTCACTCAAGTGAGCCACTCAACAGCATCAAATACCTCAGAAACACAGTGGGGGCCATCTGCAACACCACTTCTGTAGGGAAGCATGACTTCAAAGGTGTCTGGAAAGAAGAGACACTAGGAATGCTTGTGTGCTTGAGCTGCACTGGAGACCACCTCTCCCTCCTGGAGAGGAGTCAGCATGAGCAGCAGGAACAAACCAGAGCACTTAGAGGGCTGGCAGGGGTTAGTGTGGCTGAATTTAGGGGGCCTCTCACTGAAGGCACATAATAAATGAACTTCATGAGTGATGTAATGCTCCCAAAGTAATTACAAGTTACCCTCAAGGGTGGGGGCGGCTATGCTGAGCTGATCATCTACATCCATGTATAGTAACTGCATAACTTAGGAAGTTAAACCTGTGATCAGCTCAGTTCAGAGATCAGGCAAGTCAGTTCTTGCACAGAATGTGTCAAGTACCCAAAGCCTAATTTATTTCTTTTTGTTGTTATTTAGCATAAAAGAGTTTGACTCCAAAGCAGTAGGTTCATTATTCATCAAATACACTTAGAAAATTTTCTCAAAATAAAAAAAGTCCTGTGCAACACATATATTTCTCTTCTGCTTTTCCTATGTGCTTACAGATAAGGACTGACATTGCAAAATTGCTGCAGCGAGCTGAGAATTTTGCATGAAGTGAGAAATTGTGCCCATTGCACAGAGAATATGGATGTGTTATGTTACTTGTTGTGCATTACACAGATACACAATATTCATCTCAGTCAGAGCAGCAGCCAGTAAAGCCTTCAAAGCCCAAACTGTTGTGCACACCTGATGCAAAATCCTAGCAAAGCTGATGGCTCACTCCTCATGGAGTCCTGACAGCAAAAAGGGGAGGTAGACAAATGTCTGTAAATAAACAGGAGGTGAGGGAAAGCAGAAGGTACCAGAGGGCAGCAGACGGGAAGCAGAGAACAGCATCAAGAGTATAAACAGCTCTGTAAGGATCAAGTCTCATAATCACGAGCACAGTACATGTGTGGAGATGCACAGGAGGGATTAAGCTCCAAAAGAGGACAAGAGCAGCACAATTGTGTGTGAAGAGCCTGGGAATGGAGATCTGAACAGAGCACTGCAAAGGCAGAAAAGGTGTGTATGTGGCAGGACCATCAGGCCTCACCACCCCAAAGGGCATGCAGGAACACTTGGAGTGACTTTAAAACATACCTAACTCTGGGATTTCCCTCCTAAGCCAGTAAATCGCTATTTATTGCTCTTAGATGCCCACCAGATACTTGGCAGTACACAACAGAGAACAGTGAAGGCATGAGGAGGGTAACAGCTGCATCCCATGCTTCCTCAAACAGTTAATCCATTTTCCCTGTGCTCCTAACTGTGTAGGCATCTGAAAATAAAACCACAACCACCTTTGTGGGAACAACCTCCTCTTCCAAACCTGTGCTGCTACAGGGAGCCTCCTTGGCTACACTCCACATTTCTCTTCTCTGCCACAAGAGCACAGACCACTGAGCTACCAAACCAGCAAATCTCCCCTTTTCCCATCAGCTCCATCTGCCCAGGAACAGCACCTGAGGCATCCCTAGCTGGCTCCTCCACCTGACCTACACCTCATCTTTACGGGAGAGAGGACTCTGTACAGTACTCCATCTGTACTGGGATTTTTAGAGTGCATCCACACAAGAGCTCAAAGCCATTACCTTGTTTTAAGAATGATGCAGCTACCCCCCCTTGGCCCATTGCTTCCCTGTAGCATCCCAGGTCTCCTTTGATCACTCCTTGCCCCACACCCTGCTACGGCTCCTCAGTCTCCAAAGACCAGACCGGTTTATTCTGCATTAAGAGCATATTCTTATAGGAATAACAGCCTAGAACAAAGTCCATGCTGACCTACAACTGCCCTTCCTGCTCTCAGTCACAAAAGTGAGAAGTCCCTTTGCAAATCCATGCTGAAATACCTCCTTTTCCAGGACCCCAAGAAAATACCAAATGTATAAAAAGCAAAATCACATCCTTCCTTTTTTGTTCTTGCATATATGGGACGACCCTTTTGACTTTGTGAGAGTGTGTATGGGAGTCTCCCTGGGAGCTTGCTGACCACGTTGTGATTCTGTGCTCAGTGCCATAGGCTACCTGACCTGCATCTCAAAGAAACAAAACAGTCTTGTTATTCCAGAAACTCAACTCTTTACAAAGCACTACACTCACAGCAATCTGTGAGCAGCTCAGCTCCCAGGGCAGATGGAAAATCAGTGGTGCTGTACAAGTGATATGCTTCTTGCTGGTGATGCTAAAATTCTTGTTAAATAAAAGGAAAACTAAATAGCAAGACATGCTCAGCAGAAAAAGAACAAAACTATCCAACCTGATGAAAATTCGGGGTCTCTGCTCTAAATAATGCTAAAAAGAATTAAAAGCTAACACTATGGTCTTTTTTCCTCTTTTATTGTCATTTTGCTAAAAAATTACACTAGGAATTCTCCCATCCAAAAAACATCTATACCACCCTTCGTCTCTGACAAGGATTCCCAGTCCCACGGCATTTCTCATAAATTTCTGGTAAGGCCTCTACAGAAGCATTAGCGTGCAATATGGACCTTTCCTTCCAGCAGTCCTTGCCTCCCTCTCCACCTGCACTGGCTGCTGTCTCAGCACAGGATCTGCTCCAGACTCCTGGCCCTGCTGAGCACACTCGGGCACCACAGCCAGCCTCCATCTCCTGCCCAGCCTCTCTGCGTGGCTAAGGATGGAGTGACTGCTTAACACTGCCAAAAAACACCCAAGCTGACACTGTAAGCTTCATATCAATCCTCCTCTAAAGGCATTTAAATATACATTTATTTATCTTTGTAAGGAAAGGAACATGTCCAAACTTTTCTACACTCTCTGTGCACCATCCCCTTTCCCCTGTAGCCCCTGCAGGTCAATTAAGACACTGATTAATAATTAATCCCACATTGTTTGGCTTTCAGGGAACAACTGGGGTTTTTTAAACCTTAAGGTATTATGCAAAGGAATCTTTTAATATTTACAGGACAAAAAAAAATGTAAGTTAAAATACATTTTCTTTCCATTTCAACATTCTGCACATTCTCATGGTCTTTGTGATTTTTGCATAGAAGTTGTCAAACTTCCCTGGAGGAAGAACACAGCTCAGGGAGTTCCTTGGCTGAAGATTAATTTTGCAGGCATGTTCATTCTAGGATTTGAAGACAGACTTTAAAATCTCTGGTCCAAAAGCAAAACTGAAGCTAGGCACTTAAAATATGAATGTTAGTATTAGGCAATTATTTTTCCTTCAGTTTTCAAAAAGTTGCATAAATTGTTAATAACCCCACACTGAGGAAATAATTTTATCATATATGATTAGCTATTTTCTGAAGGAAATAGCAGAGTGAAAAGTACAAATTTCTATTTTTCCTCTTTAGAGTTGCAGATCAACATATTCATCTCATCTTCCCTCTCTAATTATCATGCAATGGCATGTCTTGAAGAAGAGAAATGGTATGTGCATTTCTGTGACAAGTGAAGCAATTCTCTGACATGTAACTACAAAATACTTGGGAATCCATAACGGACAAAAAATACCCAATAAAGAAATTTAAATAGCACCAGTTCTTCATGCTGACAGAGCCTAAAATTAAAAACTGAAAATCTAGAATAACTGCACAGAATCTACACATAGAAATGAAAAGCTGAAGAGAGCACAGCCTCATCTCATTTTATATAATGGTTACTGCCATCCATCCACCAGCACCTGTGACAGCCAGAGCCACGAGTTCTTAGACAGAAGTTACTCATTTTGGAATTCTCATTTTCCTTAAAGGGCTCAGAGGAAGAAGAGTAATTCAACAGTTTACAGCAAACTGGCCACATTTTGAACAAAAGCATGCAAGCACCATCTTAATTAACACCGCATGGTTGTTTCTGCTCATCTAACTTCCCAGAGCCTGATACCAGCCTTGACAGGTTTTCATAACAATAAAATGCCATAAATGAATTTATGTCCTGAAGGACTCTAAGCTGCAATGTCACAAAGCCATGAAAGATAAATGATGTCTTAACTAATTTTCTGATTTATTATTCCCCCAATTTTGCTCATTTTGTGATGAGGAGAGCTCATTTTTCTATTTGGCAGATAGCTGTGTCAACCCTGTTAATAGCTACTATTACCATCATGTGAGCATGTTAGTGAAAACAAGTGTAGTTTCATTCTGACACTGACCTCACAGCACTTCAGTTTTATTACAAACACAAGATCTGTCAGTAACAAAAATTGATGCACTTATCCACAGATTCTGCTTGTCTGCCACTAGCATTTTATTCATTTTTCTTCTGCAGAAGTTCATCTTTAAGCAAGGGCAGATTCATAGTTTAAATTACTGTCTTGACACATCATCTGTTGCTTTTTAAATTCATACAAGGAATATAACTTCCACAGTCTTTAGGAGATAAAGGATTACTGTTAACCATCACTGCAGGAACTGTACTGATTTGAATCTAACTTGAACTGTGTAAACCTAAAAGGGCTTAAAGGTGGCTAAGAGAAAGATTTCCTCATCAAACATTCAGACTGAGAATAATCTGAATTAAGAAATCCCATTTAATGCTAATAAGGTGCTTTTAGGTGTCAGGACTCAACAGATGGATTTCAGGGTGATATTTTCCAAACCTCAACTGTCTGAAATGGAGGACTTTTTAGTATTTAATGGGAGTAGGTTTATGCCAGTGGTTAGGAAAACACTGAAATTCTGTCCATTCTGCCACTTGAAGCGTCTATATTTAACTGTATTATTTCTAAACATGATTCTCATTCTAGATGTCCTTGATTTGGTGCTCCTAACACATATAAATACCTATATAAATAAGCACACACATCCCTTCAAGAATTTTGTACCTGCTTGATGTCTCTCAATTGGTTTCTCACATCCCCAAATACAATTATTTGCGGGTGATCTTGGTGATCATTCTTCTTGCCAAGATGGTTGAAGAAGCCAACAGAACTGAAGTCAAGCAGACTCTTCTGAACTTCTCCTCTGGTGGAATCTCAGTTCAGCAACCAAATTGACTAGACCACACAGATTCAGGTTCTTCCTAACTTAGTACATGAAAAGATGGCATTGCAGTAGTTGCCAGAATTTCTAGGCATTGGTATGTTAGTCCTACGAAAAAAATCAGGTTTTGGTGCATTGTCATTTCCTTTACACGAGACTTAGCCATCATATCCCATTGGATTTTCCCACAGTAAAGCTTTGGTGTTTTCTCTTAGCAAGAAAGACCTACTGATTTTTCAAGACCACCAGCAGATTGTGTGGTATAGTCAGAAAGTCTTTGTAGCAGTTAGGTGAGATTCTTAGAGCATCAGCATTTAGAACAGTCTGATTGCAGGAGCAGGAACAATCATGGTTAATCTCCTAATGCAGGGAAACCAAAGCAGTGCAAAGTCATCTTCCCCTCCCATCCCACCTTGTACAACTCTGCTCAGAGCTTTGGGTTTTATTATGCATGGGAGAAAATAAAACTTGTTTACTATTATACCCTCTAGGTACCTCAAATTACACAAAATATTCCAATGTCTCGAAGTGTTTTCTAAGGGAATGAGTTACTTGTGTTGTTCCTGTGGGGTTTTGATGCAACACAGTTCTAGCTGAGCTTGACTATAGGACAGCAATGTCCTCTTGAAGGACACTGGTTGTTCTACCTCAACTCAATCCATCCCGTTTTCCCAGAGGTGTTAGAAAAGGGGGGAAAAAAAAGAAAAAAAAAACCCTAAAAAAAACAACTTGCAGTAAATCAGGTTAGTTGCTTTCTCAGGAGGCAATGTGTTTTAAAAAGCCAGTACTTTTTATCCCTCAGAGAGAAGGTTTAGTACATTTTTTTCCATTTAAACGAGCATAACTAAACCAGCAAACACTACACTGTTTTCCTTAAATGATTTGCTGTTTTACAAGGTGCAGTTTGCTTGGGCTGTATTTTTGAGATACAGCTACGTGAACAACTTGCTTGTTCTTTCAAAATAGTTTTAAAACCTTTTTAATCTTTCACTTTGTCCAGAAGTTGGTGTGAGCTGCCTATCAACAGGAGAGAGACAAGAGAAAAGAATGAAACAACAGCCAAAAGTCTCATATTGACTGTCATCCCTGTCTGACATTCTCTAAAGCCAAAGAAAGCAGCTAATCATTGGAAGCCCTTCTTTTACCACAAAGGTATATTAAAATCAACATATGCACATGCAAGCCACTGTGGTAAGTGGGTGATTAACTGCTTTGTGCTAGATTCTGAAGTTCGTACAAAGCATTTTGCCTCCCCCATTGCTTTGCAATCTATCCTGTTTTACGCTGTCATAAACACCTGCTGTTCAGACTACTGCATTTAAGATGGGCTTAAACATCATGAGACTGGGCTAAACCACTGTAATATTGGTCTTAAATTAGAGCCTGAGCTGGACCCAGGGAAAATGCCATCCCACTGGGAGGCACACCACCGAGGGGCCTGGGGGAGCTGCAGGTGAGCAGGGCACACCCAGACGCGTTCGGGAAGTGCTCTGGGGCGCGGGGAGCCTCGGGAGGGGACCCCTGATGTCCCAGCAGGGGACAACGGAGTAATGCCTGAAGAGATGTGTGTGCGTTGACACCTAAAGGAAAGCCAGGTGGAAGTCGGGGCGAAAAGCAATGAATTGCAGAAGTCCTTTGACGCTGCAGGGCTCGGGATCTCTGGAGGCGATGGACAGTCTGGCCGTAGCTGCGCGGGGACAGCTCCTCTGCATTAGAGCTGCCACCGGCCCACCCGGGGGCTGTGACACGCAGCTGATGCCAAGTGCCCAATGCAACAGCTTCTCTGAAGCCAAAGGCGTTTTCTCACCTGCCAGGCTCCACAGGGGTTAGTCCTAACAGGTCTGACATCTCAGTATCACCGCTTAGTTTGGACTGAGCGGCACACCTGTTCTGTTCTCTTGTAAAAGATCTTTTGTTGTCTCGCACAGCGGAGATCACGTTAAGCCTAGACTGACTTTTACTGCAACACTGTCCTACTGCATGAAAAATCTTCCATCATGTACTGTATTAAAGATAGTGTTAACATCCATGGCAGAAACACGGGCTGGGTGACACCTCCTATGTGAAGTTAACCCATGCTTGTGCTAAACCTGGGTCCGGTCCAGCTGACATAGTCAGCTAAGTTACTGCACTGCCAGTTTAATATTTTGCCATCTGCTAAGTGAGAGCCCTGCTGCCTGCTGGGTCCCATGAAGACTTTTATTTATTACATTATGCATGGCAACATCTGCCACAGGATTCAGCTCAGCTCAGCTTCCTAATTAAACAAACAAACATTACATGTCCCGTACATGATTGGGTCTAACTATTATTTCTAAAATCTGAGACAGGTATTTAAAAGATATACATTGTCTGTTCCAGATGAATAAATACCCCTCCCACCATTTGGGGAGGGATTGTTAGAATGAGCTTAAGGTTCTCAAACACTCAATTTTATTACAACAAAGCAACCAGAAGTTATTGCATTTGTTGTTGTTTTGCTCTTTTTTTATTCCTTAAATTATTCAATTTTACACTAATTAGAAAAATCAGATTATTTCAAATTCTTGTTAGCTCCTCTCCTGAGTATCGTCTATAAAAGCAGGGGAGAATACAACAGACTCCCTCTGTGTTTGATTTCAGAGAAGAGACCCAACCTGAGCAACATCACTATGAAAGCCACCACGAATACACTGCCCAAGTCCATTTCAAACTTAATTGCAAAGGGAGCAATCACTGAACAGTATCACTGGCTACACACCTACATCAAGGCTCTCCCATCTGTTCCAGCCACCTGCAGTTAAATCAAACTGGGAGAAAACCTGGATGAAAGCCAGGCCTAATGAATTCAGTAGGAATGTCACAAGTTCTTCATGTTTTTTTAAAATCGGTCCTAAACAAAAACTTGAATTTTATTTAAGCTTTAACCTTTTTTCACCAATCTCTATTCTTTTAACAAATCTCTTATTTTAAAGATTAAAAGGTATCTACAATTCCAAATATGCCAGCTCTCAAAAAAACCCCCCAAACTTCCCAGGTTTGACTTCCAAAAATCAAAGGGACAGTATAGCAGAACTAGAGTTACATTTTCAAGTCTTCTACTCTTTCATCTGAGTTCTTGTTTACTTCATTCCATTGAAAAAAAAAAAAAAAAAAACAAAACATACCCAATCAAAACACAAACAAAAAAAAAAAAAAAGCCACTACACAAGCCTTCTGTAGAGGGGGGGGAAAAAAAAAATCCCTTTTTAGCTCTAATTCTTAAAAGATACATTTATCTTGGTTTCATTTTTAACCAAGTTCAGTTGCACCCAGTGCCTCTGTCACACCAAAGCAGTTCTTTCATTATCTTTAAAAATTTGGCCTCGTTCCTCCTTTAAACAAAAAAAAAAAAGCCATTTAATTTGCACCCCAGTAACAGGTGTGTTCTGGGTGCCAACACTTCCATTCCCTTGGGGCAGAAAGAGAGATCTTGACTGATCCCAGTCAAGAAAGAAAATAATAAGTTTTATTTATGAAAGTAACATTGATTTTTTTAGTTAAAATCATTGCCTTTACACTCTTTTTGAAAAGTCACCAATACCCTGGAAAATTTTAATGCCTGCACTTGGTGTTCAGGATGGTGGCCACCCTCCCACCCTCTGCCAGGCCAGAATGGGGGATCCACAGGCTTAACCCAGCAGAGCAGCTCCCTCAGGGGCAGATACAAGGCCACAGCTCCTCTCTGAGGAGCCAAAATAGGCACCTTACAGCCACAGCTCTGCCACAGAAATACCAATACAATATAACACAGGCCAGTCATCAGCTATTAAACAGCTCCACACACACTGAGCTATTCAGGAGTGGCTTCACAGACTCCCCACCCACCTTCACCTTCCAGCATTACAGAAACTCCTTACCTAAGAATATAAAGTGCTATTGTACAATTCCTTTGACACAACACAAATAAGACAAGATATAATAACTATAAATAACAACTTATCAACTCCATGATCTATACATATAGATCCATACATACCAATATATGTAACACTTATAAAATACCTTTTATTTGCAAGCCTGGAAAAACTGCAAGCTCTACATATTCTGATTAAACAAGATGGGCTGCAGAATATGTTTGATATAACTGCTTTTATTTAATTTTTGATTGTTAACATTTGGATATATACAGGCTCAAGGAAATTATGAATCTTTTTTCTGCATCACTGGTACCCACACATCGAATTATTTATGATTTAGTCATCACAAACAGATGACCCCCCCAACAACATGTGATCTTGATTATCTCTCTCCTCTAGTTCAAATATTAATATAAACGTCTGACATTACTTTTCTTAAGACCCTGTGTTCCTTTGGCACCACAAAAAGAGGTGGTGGTAAAGAGGCAGAAGCTTAGTTACTTGCACGTGAAAAGATGAAAACATCTGTCAGGTGCTGTAAGCACCAACAAAGATCAGGTTCAAACAGCTAGAATTGGCCCTTGGGATGACAACTCCCATGTGCCCAAGGAGCCTGTGGGCACACTGCATACCTTCCCAGGTAGCTTTTTTAATTTAAAATGGCACTTTCCCTCTTCCCCTGTCCTGTTCTGGCCTCAGACCTGGTTTCAAGGGAATTCCAGGAGCTCATGGGATTCAGGTGCCAGTGAGACCTTCCTGCCCGTCTCCTCATAGCCTGAGTCCTGCACAGCCCCCAGCTCACTCCAGGAGCTTGCCCTGGCAAGAAAGGATGCTCTGGAAAGGGGGAGAGGACAGAAGGGACTCCTGTTGAGACCTTCTCTCTATCCCAGGCAGGTGCATGTACCAGTGTCTGGAGGCTCTGTGCACTGAGGCAGCTGAGCCGATGCTGGAGGAACAAGTGCCTGTAAGTTTGCTGTGTTACACTGCCTCTGAACACCTCACACATTGTGAATGGGCTGGAAATTTCAAATACTTGAGGAGATGGTAATTGAATTCTACAATTTGCATCATCAAAAACGTGTCCAGCCCTCAGAAGAACCCTGAGAAGAGGCTGTGAGCGCTCCCACCAGTGCCGCAGAGCACCTCAGCCAGGGGGGAATTTCTCTCAAGGCCTTGCCAGTCAGACATGCACTTCCACGTGGGAATTACTGCTCCTGGGTGACATGAGCTGTACAGCAGTGTTCGTCAAACTGGCAGGCCTCCACTTCTGTGGAGCTGCTTTTTCTGAGCACATTCCAGCTGTGGCTCCTGCAGCTGCTAAGTTCAGCTGAACCAAATCCCAGCCTTCCCACATGAAGCAGAAGATTTTCCCACTGACACAGCAAATCCTTCTTTATGCCACATAATTCCTTGGGCTCCTGGCTAAGTTCCCGATTCAGTCAGGAGCATATCCCTGATGTTTCCTAACCTTGTCAAAGGGAACAGTTCATTTCTGTTCAGAACTACTACAGTTTAACCTCAGCCAGCAACTAAGCACCTCACAGCTGCTCGCTCTCTCTCCCCACATGGGATGGGGTGAGAGCTGAAGGACTAAAGTGAGAAAACTCATGGGTTGAGATAAAGACAGTTTAACAGATAAAGCAAGAGCTGCACACACAAGCAAAGCAGAATGAGGACTTCATTCACCACTGGCCATGGGCAGGCAGGTGTTCAGGAGAGCAGGGCTCCATCATTCCTAATGGTGTCCTGGGAAGAGAAATGCCACCACTCCAAATGCATCCATGTTTCCTGTCCTTCTCCTTCCCCCAGCTCTTCACTGGGAGGTGAGGAGCAGAAAAGGCCTCTACTCTGGGCTGACCAGAAATAAACAAAACATCTCTGAACCATCAACACTGTTTCCAGCACAAATCCAAAACACAGCCCCTTATTAGCTACTGCAAAGAAAACCAACTCTGTCCCAGCCAAAACCAGCACAGGCATCATTGCTGGGAGATGTCCTGGTGACAGGATTACCCTCTCCTCACAGGAAGACAATTCCAAGAGGTATATGCACAATTTATTCTAATTATCTCCTACAGAAATCATGAGAGATTTCTGTGTAACAAAATTCTAGCCATTGCACAAAGAATTTTCTCCACATAATAGATTCCTACCTTTTGCAGGGAGTGGGGGTGGGGGGGCAGTTACATTCAGTAGAGGTTTTCCACAGAAATTCTCTCAACTGTAGCCCTATTAAATTCCTTTTGGTTCAAATAATAGAACTCAATTCCCAAACCCCTTTCTGACCCAAAGAGCCCTAAATCTGTATCATTCTGCACTTTTCATCCACAGATTTCCTTGAAACCACTGACATAGTTTTTTCTTGCCAAAACACTAAATAAGGGTGAAAATAAAAGAAATAATCCTATCAAAAAACATACCAAAAGTAACTTCTGGGACTTTCACTTCTGAAGTCATACAGAATACAACTCCAAAAAATGACAAGTGAATCTTCAGTCTAATCGAAGAGAAAATGGGCAAGAATAACAAAGTTCTCCCTGAAATGGCTGATTCAGTATGTATGGAAAAGTTAGATCAACATCACATGATCTCCCTGGACCCTCTAGACATAAACAATGCTATTAAAAGGAAACATTTACTTCCACTCTTGATGGTATTACCTGAGGGATAGCAGATGCCAGATAGTTCAGTGTTTATTAGAAGCAAGTAGCAAGTTTGGCAATTGGAACTGGCTCAACCCTCTCTCACATTTTTGTAATTTTATAACACCATATGGTCACTACAGATCTCTCTGACAATCTCCTGGTTTAAGTTCAGCTGTTTCACAGAACACAAACTGAAGTTAAGCGTATTGAAGATACAACGGTAAGCAACAAAGATATTTCAGGAAGGGCTGGAAAATCCCTGAGAAATGCAGATTGCTATTTGAATGAGTCAATACTAGTTAACAAAATGCTTAGTACCTTTGGGCTTTGGGTGTATGCTGAACCCCAGCCTCACAAGGCCACAAGAAGGTTGCTGGGCTGAAGCAAAGCATGACCCTGAAGTCCTGCTGAACCCCCTGAAGCGTGGTGACACACCAGGGCTGCTGACAGCTTGGGAGATAAACACAAGTGACAGCTTGACCTCTATCGACTGCATTTACATTCAGTATTTCAGTTACTGCTTCCAGGGAAATTACCCACGTGCTGATGCTTAAAGAGATTGGCCTGCTCATAGTGCAGACCTGCCCCTAAAACTGAACATGAACACTGATTCTGGCAAGAGGACAGGCAACTCCAGCCATGGTCAGTTGGCTTATTAGGTGCCAATCAAATGCCACTGACTTCCCAGGGAATTGAAAGCAACTAGAGCTTCAGCTAATGAAGTCCTGCATTTACTGGATAATCAACAAAATTTATTTTCTAAAAATGCATCAATATGACACAGCAGTTGGCTTTGCTAGCAACTTATTTAACTGTATAATTTATTGATGATATCTACAGCAAGGAAAAGTATTCACAAGTCCTTGCTCCGCCATGGCTGAGAGCATAAATACATAAATCACATGAAACAGAAAAACTCAAGAGAGTATTTAAAGCCTGCTCTTATTTTAGCTCCAAAGACTTAAACAACTTGACACTATGGTAATGCAATGGGTCTGGCCCTCATTAATTTTTAATCAACCTTTATCCACCATAGCTTTTGAAACGAACTGTTACTAATGACGAGTCATATGTCAGTCTCATGAATGGGATGCAAACTTCCATTAAAATAATGAAATTAGCTTGTTTGACTTTTGTTCTAATTCCATGGCA